>DWNA01001242.1:0-15618 GCA_018249835.1 Heliconius besckei | reverse complement strand
AGCTTAAAGTCTCTAAAGAACTGCATCCCAAGTTCAGGTCAAATGACAGATGTGATGTCCAAAATGAAAAGCCAAGGTGTTCTCGAAGATGCAGAAATAACACCAAGTTTTTTGTCCACGATCTTTTTGGTAAAAAAGAACGATGGAGCTCTGCGTCCGATCTTCAACTTAAAAGCTCTAAACAAGTTCATTGTTGTAGAGAAATTTCGGTTAATAAATGTCTCGAAAGTGCCAGACTTCATCCAACCTCGAGACTGGTTATGCAAAATAGATCTTTCCCAAGCATATTTTCATGTTCCTGTAATAGAAACTCAGAGAAGATTCCTCCGTCTGAAATACGAAAACAAATTGCTACAATTGACTTGTCTACCGTTCGGCTTAAGCACTGCTCCGAAGGTTTTTGCATCTCTGACAAATTGGATTGCTCAAACTTTAAGGGACTTGGGAATTCGGATCATAGTTTATTTAGACGATTTTCTAGTAGCCAATCAAAACAAAGAGATATTGAGTCAACATGTTCAAATTGTAACACAAAGGCTTCTCTACCTAGGTTGGAAGATAAATCTAGAAAAGTCCGAGACAATTCCCACCCAACATCTCATATATTTAGGAGTACATTGGCACCCGTGGCTAAACCAAAAATCTCTTCCGCAAAAGATGCAATTAAAACTATTGAAAAATTTAACCTCAATATTGAAGACAAGAACTGTCAACCTAAAAGAAATTCAGAAGCTGACAGGCTTGTTAAATTTTGCCAGCTTTGTCGTAAAGAGAGGTCGTCTAAATTATCGGAACATTTTAAATTTTTTAAATGTCATTGTGAAAAAAGCAGATATGACTCGCCGTTACCCTATACCAACAGATGTTTGTCTGAACGTTCAATGGTGGTTAGAAAATTACAGTCGGCCATCAGTAATACACAACGTTCCACCTCGACATTTTTTGTCGACCGATGCTTCCGATCTAGCTTGGGGAGCTCAACTAAACAACCTCTCCCTTTGGGGAACTTGGTCAAGGACAGAAGAGCCTCTACATTGCAACGTAAAGGAAATGTTGGCAATATTAAAGGTATTACAAGAGCATGGTCCGAGCCTTTGTCATTCGACCGTTTTGGCTCAATGCGACAACAAAACCGTAGTGTCTTTCTTACGGAACGAGGGGGGGACAAAATCTCGCCGCTTACTAGAAATAACTCAAATGATTTATCACCTCTTGGATCGTTATCAAATACATTTAACGATTTACCATCTACCAGGCAAATTCAACTGTCAAGCCGACCATCTCTCTCGTCTCCGAGGACCCCCAGAGTGGCATCTTCTTCCGCATTACACGAAACGTATATTTCAAAAGATGGGAACTCCCATGATAGACCTCTTCGCCTCGGGGAGGGCACACGTAGTGAGCAATTATGTATCGTTAGATCAAACGGATCGTCTTGCAATATTCCACGATGCTTTTTCACAGAACTGGAACTACAGCCTAGCATGGGTGTTTCCACCACCCAATCTAATACCAAGAGTGTTGACACACCTCAATCAAGCCACGGGAATTTATCTCCTAGTAGTACCTCGTTGGAATCGTGTTTTTTGGCGGGCAGATCTAAAGGCTCGGGCAATAGCAGCGCCTGTAATAATAAGGAACGTAAAAAAAGTACTGATAGACACGTCGACAGGTCTAGCTCCACCGAAGGCACAAGACATGGTGATGGAGATTTGGAGGTGTGGGGGTGGAGCAAAAGCTTAAACGAATGGAGTTCAATACAGTTGGATTTGTTAAAATCTTCTTGGCGGCCTTCCACAAGGAAAACTTATAGAGCGGCATGGCTAAGATGGTTAGAATGGTCTAAAAAATGGAAAATTAATCCTCTCGAACCAGATGGTGAGAGCTTAGCAAGGTTTTTGGCAGATTTATTCATTATAGAAAAATTGTCTTATAATACAATATTGTTGCACAAATCTGTTGTGTCAACTTTGTGTAATGCAGATTTATGTAAATCTTTAAGTGCTCACCCAATTGTTAAACATATTCTCAAGTCAATTGCTATGAAGAAACCACCTTCTCGTAAAACTTTTGTTTGGAATATTGATAATCTCCTTTTATATTTGTCATCTTATACAATAGACGAGAATAATTTGTTTATAACTGCTAGACATACTGCAGCATTATTGCTTCTTTGTTCCGGTAGGAGAATACATGATCTAACATTGTTAGATATAAAAAATGATTCTTTTTTCAAATTTCATGATTATTTAATATTTTGGCCCAGATTTGGTTCTAAAACGGATTCGTATGAATACAGACAATCAGGGTGGAAAATTATATGTAATAAGAATAACAAGCAGTTAGATCCTTTTTATTGGGTTAATCATATTATAGAATTGTTTAAATTAAGACGATCTAAAGCAAAATGTAATAATTTGTTTGTAAACATTAGAGGTCAGGCAAAGGCCGCATCTCGAGCTGTAATTGCGGGATGGATAAGATCCCTTCTGCAAGAAGCTGGCATTACTGCAAGTCCAGGCAGTTGTCGTTCAGCTGTGGCGTCTAAGGATTGGTTTAATAATTTACCAGTTGACGAAATTATGGCACGGGGAAATTGGCAATCAGAGAAAACTTTTAAAAACTTTTATAGGCGCGAAGTAATGCCAGCTCCTTGTAGATCTACATCTATAACTAATTTGTTTAATCCTGTAACTTGAAATTAATGTTATTGATTTATAGATATAATTATCTTAAAGACGATTATGTTTTTTGTTCATTTTTGCTGTAATGATTGTTTTTGACGATTGTCAATATTATAAATTATAAGTTAAACAGCTTTTTATTTATCTTTACATATACTTAAACTACAGTTTATATCACATATATATTAACTACAATATATATATTATTATGAATTTATTTGTATACTATGCAGCCCCTACATCATTCACATTGGCGTCCTGTTGCATACCACCAGGCGATAACAAACACGTCTCAAATAAATAAGCTTTGAATAACGGTCAAGTTATTTAATAGTGACGTTTTACCTGAAAATAAAACGTATATTAAATTACTTACCTTATTCAAAGCTTAAGTTTTAACTCTGCCTGGTGTTTATTTGAGATCCAATGAGCTAGAACTTCTAACGAAGCTACCCGGTGGTATTTGGTACTGGTAGGGAGGTTGAGTGAGAGAGACAGACAGATGAAAGACAAAGAGGGGGGAAAAAGTGGAAACGGAGGGGGCCTATCTCAAATAAATAAGCTTTGAATAAGGTAAGTAATTTAATATACGTTTTATTTTCAGGTAAAACGTCACTATTACTTTCTCAATTTTTATTTATTTTTAAAAAAACAATAAAAAACTTTCCGAAACAATTCGTAATTTTTCAATTTAAACCATTAAAAACAAAATAAACATAGAAGTTTCTAAAGGATCGTTCTAATGGTGTCACTAGCATCGTAATTGGTTTAAGACTTTGGTAAATTAAAAGAAATTTTCCCGTCAAATACTTCGGTTGAAGTTCGTGAACTTAAGAATTTCACTTGACTTTAACAAGTTTAACAATTCTTACGAATCAACCCTCCATGAGCTTGATATTGGGGTTCATTTAATTCCTAATTCTTTTCTTTATAATTTTATAACTATTACTTATTATAATATATAGTATGATTGAACGCGCTTATATTAAGTATGTGCAGTAGTACCTGCGGATGAAATTACTAAAATGTGTTAAACCACAACCAAATTCATTTTCAAATAAAATTAACCAAAAATGTAAATTCTGACAGAAATGAGGAGATGAAACAAAAGTAAGATTCTTGTAGAAATGAGTATTTATAATGAGTGATATCGTACCTTAATCTCAAGAAATAATGAACCCAAAATGCCTCTCTATTAAATCTAATTAAATAAAGAGAGAAACATTTTATCATACATACATTGAAATCGGTTAAAAAATAAAATGTTCTTATAATAGTAAGTAAAACATATTATGAATAGAGATATAATATGATTTTATTTTATATCAGTATTCTTTTGACAATCCAAGCTTTGAGTTAAAAAATGTTTTATTTACAGGTGCATTAATCAAACGAAATTTACTGTCTGATACGATAACGATAATGGATCATTTAATTTTTGTTTGAAATGTATCGCTGATTGCATATTGCGGTTAAAATATGTTTTTGAATGAATGAATTTCACAATATTTTTTAGCTTCACGCTGTATCCCGCATTTATAGGCAGGACGGGTAGGCAAATGGAATCTTGGCACCTAGTGTTCAGACACCCCGTTCCTACAAAGATACTTTCATTCCCCACTTTCTGCAGAACTCTGGAGAATACTAAATATTTAATTTACTCAAGTAGAAATCAAACTCATAACTTGTCGCGTTAAAGTCGCGCGTTTTGTCCTTGCTCGCCACGACTGGACAAAATAATTTATAATCTTTTTTTTTGTAAATTAATTATTTTTTATTTTGTAATGAATAATTTTGTAATATATGTATTTTGTAATTTATTTATAAAATCATTTATTTCAAAAATACTATAAAATATAAGTCAAAAATTCTACGACACTATTGAGTAAGCAAGGACATGTCAAAATAAAGCTCTACTATTGCGGGATAAGTTGACGTGTTCGCTGACGTGATGAGTAGCGTGAAATGATCTCATAGCACGCGCTAACACGCTTGCATTCACGTGTTAAATTGATGTTTTAAGCAATATACGAGTCGGTATATTAAAATGTGATTTGTAATTTATTATTTGCATTTGCATTTGCAAATTTCCATAAATGGAGATATTTAAAAGGAAACTCTTCAGCAAACGCAAGCGTTAAAAGTGTAAAAGACATTATCATTTTGTTTACCGATGTCGTGGAAACTATTTTATTTTTAAATATACATAACGATTACAGAGTAGATATTCAACTACCGTCGAATAAGGTTTTTTACAAATGCTCACCCTGAACATGCTAAAAGCAAAGTGCCACGAAGCCTTTCGTATATAATATTGGTATCAGTATCGTTAATCTCGTGCAAATATTTTTTCACTCAGAAAATCTGTTTAATATGTTTTCTATAAATTAGGAAATTAATACGCGTGAAGTGCAAGACAGAGTGACGAATCATTTTACTTACCTCGTATAATACGAAAGACAAAAATTAATATTTTGTAATAAATTTACTTATTTTATTTACGGCACTTAACACGCATTTCGGTGAGAAATGGGGAAGTGGGAACGGATATCGTGAGGTGTTGAGTGGCAGAACTTAACGCATCTTTTTTCCTCGTTACTACAGCGAGGAAATAAAAATATTAAATATTCTATTACTCCGAGTGGGAATTGAATCCACAACTTGTTGCGCATAATTTTGCGGGTTTTTGCTACTGCACTACGACTTCTTCATACATTTTAAATAAAAATAATGCTTATACACTCGAGGAATGACTTGACTAGTAATACTACTATATCAGGGATACCCCTGATACAAAAATACAACATTTCTTTCGATTACATTGCAACTTAAACATAATTATACATAGAGGAATTGAATTCGTTATTAAGTTCAAGCAAAACTAATAACGTTAAAAGTTGTATAATACAGCATTATCATTTGTCACCGTCATGTCAGCCTGTGGGGAGTGTGTTTGTTTTTATTACCCAACTTCGAAACTAAGAAAAGAGAAATGCTGTCTTCAAATATTTATGAATACATTGAAATTTATATTTTACTTCTATAATAGTAAATTTTAAACATTTGGTAATTTCCATTTAATATTGGTGAGAAATGATACGTTTATAAACTCATATTTTATATAGTCATTCCAAACTCACTCATTCGTCATTAATACGAGATCCACCGGCAAAGATAAACGTGTTGGTAGTATGTCCACTAAATTAAAAGAGTTGTTATTCCATCCTATCATCCATCCTAAATACAATGTTTTAACATATCATTAATTTTAATTGTGATAATAATATTAATGTATATATGTGATAGAAGTTTCCCTCTAAGCTCTAAGCATTATGAGGGAAACTTCTATCACATTTCACATCACTTTTAGGCTTCAGTCAAAAATTTTAATATAAACTAATAAATTAATGATATTATTTTCCCAACATGTGAGAACTGAGAAGCTAGATACATTGTGTATGCATGTATGTATGTATGTCAAAACATGAATTATTTCAAAGTACTAACAAACAAAGTTGTAAAATCTTCGTAAGTAGAAGTATGAAGGGTAGACTTTTAGATACTTCAAAAGTTTGATATTTGGCGTATTAATGCCGGTTACAGTAATTAATTAAGAGTATAATGAGAGTTGGTTGGGGCGCTGGGGTTTTTGATAATAATTTGTCTTTACATGTACCTAATAACAATGATAATGTAACTCTGATTCTATAATCCAGTAGCCAGTTTTCTTTGAATGTCGTAAATCTCCATAACTAAGAGTAAGTCAAATGAATCTCATTGCGCTATATCGACAGTAGAGTAGGCAGACGAAACCCACTGTTGACACACACTCTTCCTCGCTTTTGTTCATTCAGGTTAGTTGATAGATAATTTAAACAAAATTTGTTGGCAAATCTACCTACATAGATAAAAGAGGAAGGCATAAAATAAGATCTCCCGAAATTCCGACGTGACCAGTAAAAAATGGGATTTTCCCTTTTTGCTTTTAGAGCCCAAGGAAATAAAATTGAAGGTGACGTTTAGTTTAAATATATTAAGTACTAGTACTATATCATATCCGTAAATAGGATCAATATATCCGTAAATATATTAATATACTTCCTCCGTAATCCGTAATCAATATATCGATCCTATTACGATATATTTACGGATTTACCGTAAATATATCATTTTACTATTTTATATTGTAGTATACTGATATTTTCTTTCCAAAATACATTATGAAAGTTTATAGTTCTTTACATTTCGGTATATAAAAATCTATTTCTATATACGAAAATGTGTTGGTTCAAAAATAAAATATACTATACTTGGGGCGCGAACCGGACCTCAGCGAGTAATGAATTTTTGAATTTTTAGAATTTTTTTTTGCATAAAACCATACCTGGAAATTTTCATCTCAATCGGTCAAACCGTTTAGGAGCCTACTGTAAGTCTCCAGTAGTCTCAACTAAGCCTATAGAGTGATTGGATTTCTTTAGAGTGTACATGTAAATAAATTAACAGTTATTAATATTTAAATAAATTAGCAGTCTATTTATAAAATATTTTTATGACAAATATTATAGAACTTCCACTTAAAAAATTAAATTTTGTTTCTATTTTGGATGACAAGTAAATGTTTTCATAAATGATAGCATACCACGCCTTGCTAATTAATTACTTGCTCCTGTCTACTTCAAAGGTATCGTTATCACAAATAGATAATTGTTAATCTGCAAATTATTAGCTTAAATAAAATATAGTTAATTTCGTGCGCTGGTTCATCTCAGACATTAACTTTAATGGACCGGTGGTGTATTATCTATCTCTCATTTAAAAAATTATTCAATATAATTTATATAACTTTTATTTTACTGTACCTACTTTATGTTGAAACTGTGCTTTACATACGAGTTTCAAGCGAAGCTTTAGTTTCATTGTGTTCATACCATACCACGTCCTTTTTTAAGGGGTTGCTTAGCTAAAAGATCAAACATGATAGAGTCTTTAGTTCCCTTCTTAATTTATGGCGTTTCGAGCATGACAGTGGAGCACCAAACTGATAGAGTCTTAGTGATAATATCTACTGTTATTAAGATTCCGTTGTCGTTTTGTCCGTCTGTCACCATGTCCGGCTGTAGGTATATCATGAATTGTCAAACTTTAGACACTTAAAATTTTCACATTCACCACTATAATAACAAATATTTAAGAGGCTCCCATACAATAATCGCGATTTTTTTCCTTCTTTGTAGATAATGGTATGAAACAACCACATGTCCACTTCGCACATCGCCGGTTTTTATACTCCAATACCACATTTTTTATAATACAAGCCGAATTAAAATTGCTTCAAGAAACAACAAAATTAAATGTCTTAAATTAGTGCTCAGAAATATCAAATATATTGTAGAACATAGAATTTCCACAAGAGCAATTAATCATTTCATGCACAATTTGCTATAAGTGTTCGACACTCTAATACACTGTGTAAACCCTTTCTCTGCGAATGATCGTCACACTGTAAATTAACGCTTAAAATAACGTTGTGGCTAAGGATAATTAAATTCTAGGGGTCTAATAGATAAATATTGTAATCTAATAGACAAACATTAACACCGTTGTGGTGCAGCGGCACAGTGTTTGTAACGGTTGTGCGTTTGATTCCAACTCGAGTGAATAAATTTATTCATTAGTATTTTAATTTATTAATAAGGTTTTGCTAGTGGATATTTCAGTATAAAAATAACCAAGTATTCAGTAAAATTTTGTAGAAACAGAATACGTGTAAATTCGTTACATAAATAATTGCTTCACGCTGGGATGATAAATAAAGAAAAATATAAATCTGAGAATATAGAATGAAGTGTCTCAGAGACCGGTCGTGGGCCGGGACCCAAGCGTACTCCACTCCACTTGAGAAAATGTAATATTTAATATTTTCATTTCCTCAATCTGGTAACGAGACAAAATGTGAAATTATGTTCCGTCACTCAACATGCAATGTCGGTATGTAAGTACTCTACAAATGGGAAAAGGAGTGGCTCAACACTACGTTCCTATCTCCTACGTTCCTACATTCTACCTTGCTATGTGTAGGATACATAAAAACACATACGGACTACAACCGTGAAAGGATGACACTCAGTTATACGAAATATAAGCGTGAAACAGAAAGAAATAATAATAATATTATTTCTACCAATTACTTAAATTTCCCAGTCCTAATTTGAACTAAGAAGTATAATTAATATTCAAGCAGTAAAACCAATAAAGCGGCTCAAGAGAGTCCATTTACATCCTGATCACTCGAACACCCACAAGTCATTTGTTTCACAATAGCCCCCAAACCTATTCTATACTAATTCTATAGAGATTGCCCATACGAGTACATACATCTGTTAAAACGTAAGAACGTAATCGAATTGTTCAAATAATAGATTAGAAAGTTGGTTTAATTTAGTAATATAACTAATTGAGGGTTCAATTCCCAATTTTTGAGTAAGTTATTTTTGATTTTGCGGGTTTGACTAGAAGACAAAAGTGAAGTTGAGTTTCTTCCCATTCCGTGGATTCCATTTGTCACTCAGGAAAATGGTACGATGTAGCTTTAGCTTTAAAAAGCAATCAAATAACTTGAATCAAAAATGAAAATGTGAAAGGAAAGTTATAAATCACTACAAGTGCATGTCCAATCATCGATTTTACATTGAAATCGGTTAAAAAGATTCGATTGAAAAACCTTCCATGCTAAAATGGACGAAAAAGTTATTTCATTTAAACGTCCACAGAATTACTACACAGGCTTTATAAAGGGCCGAAGTCCCCGACACCTAAACAAAGGGCGAGGAATTAAAAAGTAAATAATGTTCAAAGAATTTGTTAAGAGGGAAAAATCGGTTCGTTGTAATTATACGAATCTACTTATCTTTGTATAATAATCCTTAAAAATAAGCGGACACTGCTTAGGTGCAACGAACTCCGTTTAAATAAAATAAATTTCTTTTTCTACCAGCATGGTCTTTCTCTTGACTTTTCCATAAAAAAAATATATATTTAACAAATAATAAAGATGTAAGGAATATAGAGTAAACATTGTGTAAATGTTTAAAAAGATTCAGTTTCAAGAGTGGATATAGCATCACGTTTGCTGGCTCACGCCTGTAGCGCTTACGCACGTAGGCCTCGTATCGGCCTCATTGCAAACTTAAAAAATATATAATATTATTATAACACAAGTGAACCGCTCGCGCTTCGCTTGTGTGTTGTGTATAATTATTTATTTTCTCACCTGAATTACTTTTGTGATCTAATAATGTCGTTGTGTCGTTATGCATACATTGAAAGGTAATGTAATGTTTCAGCCAATTCAATAAAATAATAAAACCAATATTTTATATTGACAATATTTTTTATTTATTTGCATATTTATACAAAACTAGCACTAAAATTTAATGAAAGTTTACCAAAATGCAATAGTGAAAATCCATATGAATCGGTTTAGCCGATTCTGAGCCAAACAATTCAAAAATCATTGTCATTTTCGATTTTCTCATGAATATTCAATAAACAGACAGCGATAAGTTACAATTTAATATTATGAATGTAGATATAGCACCACCTCCACTAAATATACAAGTTAATGTTTTACATACGAGTAAATACGATATTTGTAACCAAATTTCTACGATTATCATACGGGGTTATATCTTTTAAAGCATTTACGACGCCATATACATAAGTTACTCTTGGATCATTTAATTCCTTTTAGCAGGCTTGTATTTTAAAATATTAGGGATTAATATTCATTTTTCAACTTCATACTGTATCCCGTTTAAAGTAGTGTAGTTAGAGGGACACTCTATGTTCAAACGAACTTTTGTGAAGTTCCGGTACTCAACACGCAATGACTCAAGAATTCTGTTGAAAGCGAAGAATGGAAGTGTCTTAATGAGAACAAAGAGTCCTAGTATTAGGTTTCCAGATCCCTTTTGCCTACCCTTCTGCATACAGCCTCCATATTGATATCATCACTGTACTACAAATTCACTGACATATATTTGCTGTTAAATTCATAAGTACTAGTACTCAATGCACTGCTAGAAATACTTTTTTTATATGAATTAAATATAAATACTGCCTTAAATGAAATATTCCGTTTTATATGAAACACGATAGATAAATCTCGGCGTTGAATTCGAGACACTGCTTCGAGCGTATCGAGTCGCGGAACTCAACTTGTGGCGGTTGTCGAGCCAGAACAGTATAAATGTAATAATGATATCTTTCCTAGTGGAGAGTACCACTGTGCGTCTGTGATCTTTTTATTCTGCGAATATAGAAAATAAACCCGATTACAAATTTGACTCATAGAAAGGCATTCAATATTTTAACTAAAATGTCTTTTTTTTTTATTTTCTGTCGTATCAAATAATTATAAAGTAAACGAGTAAGATAATTGAAAAATGGATTTCAATTCTTAAAATGCAACATACATATTCAATTAGGTTTTGCCAGAATAAACGATATTTTTATAGCGCGGTTGAGCGTAAATGGTGGCTTTTCGAGCGAAAACCACAAGCTGTTCTACGGAAACGTAAAAATGTTAAATTTTACAATTTAAGTACTTATTAATGCATCGTGGCGCAGTGGGACAGGCCACGGTATCCTTTCACATATGAGACAAAATATACTATAAAAGTAAGTTGAAAACATGAAACTGACCCCAAATATCTACAAATGACCTACGTACCTATATTGTACAAGTTCCCTTCGTGGATACTTGTAACACAAAAACTTAAAGATACAGTAAAGGACAGTTTAATAATTACTAATATGAAAATCATATAATTACACGTTCAAACACGTTTTAATTGACATTTTCTCAAAACCCTTTTATCAAAAATCATTTTATATAACTTAATACTAAACAATATTTATCTTTAAATCTACTCACACTATTTTCGTTAAAATAAAATACTACCGTTGTAGCCAAACAAACATACAACTTTTAAAATATTCTACCTATAAACCTTAGGTTACTTTACGTTCAAGAAACTAAAACTGCTTAGCCAGAAACAGAACTCCGCTGAATGAAATAAAATACGTAAACAAAATTTGTAACTAAAATGTTGTAAGTTGATATATTTTATGTTTTTATTGTATACATTGTGTATGAGGCCGTCGCGTCGTGGCGCAACTAAACGACATTTTTCTGTATAAATGACAGTTGTAGGTTCGATTCGCGAGAGAATGCATTGTTTTCATTTTCTCGAGGTAATCTCATATGCATTCTTATTTTCCAAAGATATTTTCATACGCATGTTCCGCCCAATTTTCAAAATATTCGGAACGATGGTGTTGGTGCCTCATGTGTATATTTTGATACATTTTATCAAATTATTTAATACGTTCTCGTACCTTCTTTATAGTAAAACAACCATACACATAAGTTATCAAATATTCCAACTATTCTCCACAACCTCAAGGCAGTTTACCTCGAAACCTCGAACAACTAAGATGTTGTGTACAAACCCTACTTGACGTCTTCTCATTGTTTATGCTAAGACCCTTGGGATAAACAACCTAGCTCTATACGCAATAGCCAAAGGAAACCTAGCGTTAAGATACTTCCCACTATTTACGCATTTTTTAAGATATCGCGTGTTCTGTGGTGGAACTCAATACCACAGACAGGAAAAGAAGATACTCGTATTTCAGAGTTCCACTTCCCAACAACCCCATTTAAATAAAAAATATAATCATGTTCCTAAATAAGGAACGAACCAACGACTATCGTACTTACAATTATGTATTGCCCCACTTCACCACCATGGTGTCAACCAGACTAGTACTAATTTAACTAAGGGTCCTCTCATTACTTAGGCTAAGACCCACGGGACAGATGTATAGAGGAATATATTAATACAAGAGAAAAGACAATCTTTTTTTCAGCTGAATGAATCCTTTTACGTGTTTTCTAATTGCATTCACTTTACTGGCAAAGAATACTAAGTTTTGTTTATTATTTGTTAGTTTTGTTTTGTTAAAGAGGGTATCTGCGAAAACGAAAGAATATAATATTGTTTAAAAAGGGTAAGGTTGTTACAATTCACTCCTATTTGAGCATTATTAAAAATTACTACATAGAACTTCTAAAACGTATTGTCTTCTTTAGAATATAATACTAAATGTGTAATCAAACAAACATACACCTTCTAAAATATTCTAGATCTAAACCTTAGCCTTTATCTATGCAACCTTCTGAGCACTTATGCTTTCTTGCTCTGGTTACAACTGTCTCAATGGAAACGCGAAAGACGGAAATGTGTTGTAACACCAGGTCCTCAGGTTCATTTTACTTACCCTGGTGTTTTCGAAATAAAGAGTGAAGCTAAATTAAAATCAATAAAAAATCATTTTCACCTTGTAATTCATGAAAATATTAGAACTCTACTGTATTAAAATGCTGGCCTCTAGACACCTCGAAGACCATTTTCCACTTTTTATCTGAAGTTGATTAAGTATTCAAGGCACACTACACCCCTGAATGGGAAGGCGTCTTAGAAATTTCTTATAGATTTTATCGACATTATGACTTTGCACCAAAATATGAAATTTTAGAGCAAAAAAAGAGAAAATGGAGATAATTGGATATTAAAATCTGATGCCTTCGCGTACCTTAATTGGGAAGTGGCTGACTGTAGGTATCTATTTACTCGGATGTTCCAATCTACAATATTTAATTACTAGCTATTTTCACTACTGCTGATCTGGTTTGCCTTGGTGGCCTTGAGTTCCGCCACTCAATGGCTTAGATTCGTCCGCAGTTTCATGTTTGTTTTCAGTACTAGATAGATGGAACCCAGAATAAAGTCACTCCGTTCTCCTTGTCTACCGGAACAAGGAAATAAAAGAAATTAAAATATAATGATCCCCCGAGTGAGAATCGAACCCACAACCGTTGCGTTTACAATCCGACCCAGTCCCATTGCGCCACAACGACTTCAATTATTTGGACATTGTATTTTATATCCAAGCAACGTCTTTAAGTTGTGATTCAATGTTATTTTGCGTATATTCTCGTAAATATATTAAATTTATGCAAGAGACAGTGTTTGCTAAACATGTCCCATACCACCTGCTACAAGAGCATCTTATTGTGAAATTTTGTACAAATTTCCTTACCCAAGAATAATACAACGAACAATTAAACTACTAACTAAACTAAACTACTTTAATAAAAAAAGGAATTTCAAAATCCAATCTTCCAATAAATAAAAAATACAATAAATAAATATAGATCTCCAAAAAAACATCATCATACACTAAAGTGTAATGAGGACTAACAATAAATTCCGGATACACATATAGGCACAATAAACCTACACAGCGGAAGAAATAGAGAAAGCCTAAAGTCAAGACACTCCGCTATCCAATTTGCCGACAAATTTGAGACAAGGAGTGTTGAATTGCGGAGCTCAATACTACAGTTTGATTTACCATTCTACTAACCCAACTACTACCTATTATATATAAATGTGAAAGGTTAAGTCTACGACTACAGTAGATTCGACTCCTACTTTAGAATAGCTCTGGTAATGTAGCAAAACGAGGCGCTATGTTCTGCCAGTCAACACGTAATCAAGGGTTAGTTGGAAAATGGGAAACAGAAGAAGTGTCTTAGGACTGAGTTCCCAGGTTTCATATAGGCATATGCTATATGCAGTATAAAACGAAAAGCTTAAAAAATGTATTAAAAATTTAAAAAAACACCCAAAAATTATGCTAAGCGATTATAATTTTCATACAATACTTAATCTTTCCATATCCACAACATATTTGCCAAATGGCGTATTTACCATGTCGCGGTGGTCCTTGCATAAATCTTCGACTTGTCGAACTGTCGGAGTTTCACAGACAAGTTTTATCGTATCCATAATGTGAAGCACAAGACTTTTTAAACTAAAGTTAACATACAGCTTATTTTAGAACTTGAACTTTTCTTGGACCAAAACGATATATAAAAAGATTAATTTACAGATTGATATTGTATCTGCATATATCTTGAGAAAAGACGCGATGTTTACTCGTAGGTCATCGCCGCAATGTTTACCGAATATAATAATAAATTCGATCTAACCACTCCCCCGAACGCGTATTGAAGCCACAGCCATCACGTATAGTTTCGTCAGTTATTCCCACCGCGCCACAACAGCCTCTGTAAGCGTTCAACCAAAACGCACCGCGTTAACTTGTTAGTACAAACTAGTTCAAGAAGAAACGTTTTGGAATTCATCCAAGTATGTGGAAATTAATTAATAGTTATATAAGCAATTTGTAGCTTGTATTATAAACACAACATTAGTCAAAGTCAACATTTAAATTGACGTAATAATGCAAAGGAATAATAATAATGGAGCAAAGTGCGTGTTAAGTTCCGGCACTCAACACATAATACATCCCGGGGAAAGTGTGGAACGGAAGTGTATTAATGGTAACGGAGTGTCTCAACACTTGGTATCCAGTTTCTCCTTACCAACACACAGCGTGAAGCTAAAAAAACTGAAAAATATTAAAATCCTTACGCACATTTAAACAAGCTACAAGATCTCAATATTTTTTAAAACAAAAATAGTAAACTTTTATAATAATGGCAAACCATTATGTATCGACGTAACTTAAGCGCTATAAGCTATATTTTAAGCAAGTAACTATAACAGTTTATTAGTCGTACAATTACATAGTTACTTTGTGGTGTTTGGCAACAGCTCCTACCTCACGTCTACACTGCGGCCGTTTAAGGTATATACATACGTATACAAAACTGTAGTTGCTTAAACTATAATTTTCAACATTTCTTTGCCCTGGTAAATATTTTTAAATAGTTCACCTTTATTATTTACATAAAAATCTGCTCTTCTGCACTATTAGTCTTGAAAGTTATGATTCC
>DWNA01001241.1:0-15631 GCA_018249835.1 Heliconius besckei | reverse complement strand
TTGGTTTCATATTTTTTGTAGTAGTTATTAGTAGGTAGGTTTTTGTTTGTAATTTCTTCCGTTTAAAAATAATCATTTAATTATCTAAAAATAGTCATTTGAATATATTTTAATAAGTACTTGAAAATATGAGTAGCATTAGATTAGTAAAAGATTGGTAAAAGATTGCTATGTAAAACAATTGGAAAATCCTTATTGAAACTACGAAAATGCGGGTTGGATTAGGGTTTAATTAATTTTCACATTATCTTAAGTGCTTTGCAAACATACATTATATGAATAATCCAGTAGTAAAAGCGGGCGAAGCCGCAAGGGGGTCGCTAGTTATATAATATGTAAATTGTTACAGGACAATTATTATCCTATGATAATAGACTTTTAATCAATCAGTTTGTTTGCTACTCAAGGAAATTAAATTTTTAATATTTTTATTTCCTGGCTCTAGTAGGGAGGTATACCTCACTGTAGTGGGACATGAAGTTTAACACTCAACATGCAATGACTCGAGAGTTGAATTTGAATATATTACCATATGTTTACATTTGCCTTAAGCAAATGCTGTTTCCTAACTTTGGGCTCCCAGGATGTCTCTGCTTATTCTTTTCTAAGTTTTAGTTACAGTGTACACAAGTAATAAAATAATTGACTCAAATATAAATATTTTCTATAACAAATTTTGGTACCCAATTTTCTCTTTTACCATGTTCAGATATGAAAAATTGATGTGGTGTTTTGTTCTACTAATTTAAATATATATTTTTATGATATATTAAAGATTATTCTGTTGGAATGTAATCATATTTGTACAAATATAATATATACTAATTAGATATGAATCTGCTGATAATCTCTTTGGCTGACTAGTCGTAGCTAGTCAGTCAGTTCATTAATCAAATATAAAGAGGTCAACTGTGCCAATTACTTTTCATTGTTTGTTACAGTGAAATAGATAAATTAAAATGTTATCATGTCAAAAAAAGGTTTATGCATGGATTTTATTAGTAACTCCCCTCTCTAAGCTCTCCTTCTGCTAAGTATTGGATATGCATGAAGATAGAAAAAAATAGTTTGGAAGTAATTGTACTTCAAAATCATGCCATGGAAAAAAAATACTTTAATGTTTTATTAGGACTGATTATTTTTTTGCAGGGTCATTTACACTTAATGCTCTCTCAGGAAAAATCATGTTTCATGATATTGTTTACATCAACTATGATTATACACTTCGTATTCAAGATGGCTATCTCATATTTCGATGGTGGCGTTCATATGTACCTAAAGATGTTGCTGAAGGTAACTTTTGCTTAACTATAAATTCATATACACAATATATTTTTTATAATACATTTAAATTTTTGCTTCAGATTTATCACACTCAGATACTCGTCTTTCTATAATGTTAAATGGATTCGAATTACATTTTTACAATCGATGTGATCTTTATGCTGAACTTGAAAAAATATTCTGTCTCGATCCTGTCATCAAGCAACAGCATGATGACGATGATTCGGCAGACCGCGATAAAGCAATGAATGATGCGAACGAAAAACGACGAAGAGCTCAAGACACTGTCAGATCAGAGGCAGCTATGGCACGGACATGGCGCGATCTTATACCCGTCATTAAAATAGATATTTGCACCGGTCGTGTAGTATTTGGTAATCGTCTAGTGCCCACAACTTTGTCGATCAGTGTTGAAGAAGCTCACCTAATGTACAGTACGAAACCTCCTGCCTCAAGCTTGGATCATCTTATGCATTTTGTTAAAGCAAAAGCTGAAAATTGTAAAGTTATGTTAGCTCCTAGTCCAAATTATACAGCCATGGTTGATGAACCTCCAAGGTATATGGGAGAAGGTTTTGTTATCATGAGCTCTAATTACATTGAAGTTTACTTCTATATGGATGAACCGGGTCTAGTACCAGAACAACCTGTTTTACTTCAGTTGGCTAATGGCGACGTAGTAGAATCTGCGCCGCCGATATGGGGTGTGGATATTAAATGTGGCAAAGGAACAGATTTCAGCTATGGACCGTGGGCGGATCGCCAAAGAGACCATCTATTCAAATTTTTTTTTCCACCCAACTATAAAAACTTAGAAGTTACTCCACAGCCAAAACCAGGAGATCGGAGACAGATGCAGTCATTTGATATACGATTATCAACCCTAAACGAAGCCACAATAGATATTTTATTTACAAAAGTTAAAGAAACAAATGCTGTCCATATAAATATTGGAGCAGGTTCCTACCTAGAAGTAACACTGCCGTGGATTGTCCTTCAAGATGGATACACAACTAAAATAACAGGTCAGTTGCTGCATTTGGAAGCAACTACAAGTCTTCAATATAGAAGCTTAGCAGAAAGCGAAACATTAGAATACACAGTGAAATGTCACTATCCATTAGTATGGAACCATCATCAGTGTTGGCAGTTATCACTAACCGGATGTAAGGCAACAGCACACTTCGTGTACACTCATATAGATTTTTTCCAAGATCTCACAAACGATTGGTCAAGTAAAGCGCGTCCGGATATCCTTCATTTTGTACCATACACATGGAAAATATCTTTACTCCTAAAAGAGTGTGAAGTTGTAACAGTCAGCAATCAATACAACTGGATAGACTGTAGTTCAACTAATCAAGAAAACAATCACGTGGCGTTTTGCGGTGACTTACTAGACGTGTCTTTTGATTTGCCTTTCATAGATTTCCTACCCGACGTCATACCGCTTAAAATTTGGGTGCAAGGGGAAGCCGTCGATATGAGCTTGTATTTGCCTGAAGTTAATACATCAAGATTATTGCTTTTATCTATTGATAAAAATATGAAGCTTGTCCCTTGCAGGTTAAAATCATCAAAATGGCGAAGGAAATGCGTAAAAACTCAAGGCTGGGTGGACTGTTGGTCAGTCCCCATAGTGGCATTAAGTGTAAGATATAATTACCATCCAATACCTCCACTAGGACCGGAACCACAAGCTGATATTACAACTCCTGAAAAAGAAGAAATTTTACTTTCTCCAATAAGAATACCAAGAATGAGGAAACAGCCACAAATGAACTGGGCATTAGATGGTAACAACTTTGATAGAACAACTTTAGCACCAGATAAAGTGAGTGTCGAACTTGAAGTCGGGCCTTCTATTCTCCTTGCATATGGAACTATCATTACTAGTTTTATGAATTTATTAGAAAACATATTTGGGGAAGACCAATCATTTACAGATATGCAAAAAAGCCCCAATGTTGAGACTTATTACTGGTCAGGTGAGGTAAATACGACCAAGTTAAACGATAAAAGTAGCATTAATCAGCATACTGAAATTTCAATTGATGACAACAGTGATTCAAGTAAAGGACCTTTCGATCCACGTCGCTGCAGGCCTTTGGATGTTAATGTTTCCATTATTATTCATGATATTCAGGCACATTTAGTAAAAAATTGCAGTGAAAATGAGCCTCCGTGTCCTGTCGTGCTTATTGAAAGATTTGGGTTCGAAATGGATAAGAGTTTCAGAGAAACAAAATTACAGCTGCTCATAAGTCCGTCGATATTAGTATCTTCAAATAGCCCATCGCGATCAAATTCCAATGGCGTTAATACTTCAAATTGTCTTCAACAAGGTCACTTGATGCTTTCTTCGTTTCAACTAAGGGGCAATGGCTTCTTTAGTGATACAAATAGAACAGTTGAAGAAGAAACAATAGAGTATGCCTGGATGATGGAACTTCAGTTAGGGCAACTTACAGGTCGCTTAACTTTGCCCCAATTATATCAAATCATATCATCGTTAGAAACATTCTTACTTCTTATATGTGATAACGAAAATGAATTAACTCCACCAAATACTGCCAAACAATGTCATCACGGACTAAACAACGTGCTGTGCCCAGAAACTGATCTCACTCTCAAATATCGATGCCCAACGCCTAATGAGATAAAATATCGAATGATTCGGGTGGCTGTCGATCTTATCGATTTGTATATCGCGGACACGAATACAACTTTACAATCATGGATATCTCCAATCAGATTATCTTTTTGTAATTTACACGGATCTGGATTCGGTACTGGAATAACTGGATTATTACCTAATATAAAACTTGCTCTCTTTACACAAACAAACATGCAAACAAACACTCACCACCATTCCAGTGGAAGTAATGGCAGTCAGAACAAAGTACCTGAAAATGACAATTGGGTAGGCGTGGGTTCAATGTCCTTGGGCCCTCTGCTCATAGAAGCAGCCTCGTCACTACCTCAAAGTCCTCGAAACTTACATCAAGTGCAACAAAAATTTTTGAAGTTACACGATGAAAAGTTTAAAAGATTATGGTTTCTTTGGCCAAATGAAGGCAAAAGTACACAATGCGGTTGTACAGGTGGATGTGCTTTCTTTGGTTCTAACCGAAATGGCGCAAACTTTCTCAAACCTAGTCCCTCAGATTTGCACGAGGGCATTAATATAGCTATATTCAATGTCATAGAAACGTCTCCTGGTGAATATGGTTACGGTCAAAGTTTACTTCATTCTGGCCAGTTAGTGTTTCATACCCCGCCATATAATAGTTTGAATGTTTGCTTACAACCGACAAATGTGTCTACTTTGATACCGTCGCCGCTACCACAAAATCTCAGTAAATCTCCACAGAGCGTCGAAAGACGCAGCCTGACGAGAAGATTTTCTTACACCAGTATGAGTAAAGGAAGCAACAATGTTTTAGTATCGAGCACTAAAAGTGATGTTCCGTATGCTCGCCTAGTAGACTCATCTATCCCGCTAGGAAGTTCAAAAATCGACAGTGACTCAAAACTGAATAAAACAATTTTAAGTATACCTCAAATGGAAAGTAGTGTGTCTGATTCGAAACTAGCCCTCAGTTGTGGAATTAAAGATAATACAAATGTTATCGTTAGAAAACCGGTGACATCAGAAAACGACCACTTCGTCGCACCCAAAGTTCCGCCAAGAAGCGTCGCAGTATCTGATTCGCATTACTCATTAAATTCTCAGGCGCATGTAGAAGAAGCTATAATACATGAAGTTCAGCGCACAATATCTATAACTAGTGAAAATCATTCGGAGGCATTCTTTTCAGCAGACGAGGATATGTTCCCGAGTCGTTCATCAAGTTTGAAACACTCCTTTGGAAGCCGACGCAGTAATCCAAAAGAACAACCATCTTACACAGTCGGCGATAGCAGTAATGAAAAATGGATAAATATGATGCCAAGATCCGAAATGATAGATGGACCTGATACGATTAGCAATCTTAGTGCCGGTGTTCAACCAGATTCTGAGAGTGGATCAGTTTCTTCGAACTCATTCATATCCGCTATTTCTTCTCAAGAAGATATGACTCTTGTTAATTTACATATGCAAACCAATAAACCCATAGTAGATTCTCCTCTACTTATGTCTAGTTACATTAATAATTTACCTCAATATAGGTGCTGTAATTGGACAACTTGTTCTTTGCCGACGGGCAGTGATGTATTCACGTTGCCTTTGTTTAGAAGAGCTGACGACGGGTCTTTAGTATATGTTGGCCAAAAATACTTACCATGTTTTGAGTTTACTGGAAAGGTGCAAACATTAAAATTAATTTCAAAAAAAGATGGACACTCTAGTCAAAATCAACACGGTCCATACTCAAACCTCACTCCACAATTTAATTCACAAATCAAGGCCCATCCGTATCCACAAGCGTGGTGGGACCTGCAGCCAAATGTGCAGGACAATCAGGAGAATACTACAGACAAAAGTTCAACTTCAACAGTTACCACGACGAGTGACACTAAAAATGGATTGTTTGTCAAGTTGCGTGGTGAAATCGATATCATGTTAACGCCGCTTGTTTTAGAAAGCACCCAGAAATTTGTAGAATCTTTAACTCCAGTGTTGGCCAATATTCACCCTATAACAGTTATTAACCACTTACGATTACTTTGCATATCATCAGTAGAAACGTCAAATATTCTTAAACAGAAGCAGTATGTACTAAATTGGCTGCCACAGATGCAAGCTCGTAACGAGTCTAGTATTATAATTGAAAAAGATGATAAATGCAAGCTAGCTACAATCCCACACTCCAATGTTTACGAAGAGACGATTTGTGATCAACTCCAGGCCACAGTCACCGTACCAAAAGTAAATATAGTATTCGTGCAGTCATCAGTTGTCGAAGATATGATATCCTTCTCCGCTCTCGATAACATTCAAGATTTGACGTGTGTATCTTTATTTGGAGTATCTGTGGACAATATCGTGGCAAAATATACTAGTTCGAGAAAAACATTGGAGTCAGTACAATTATACTACCGGCCGACTCTTCGAGCTCTGGGCAGTAAAAAGTCATTTGGCATTATGAAGGGTCCCCGAGCGTTGATTCAGTCTTCGGGGTCTGGTAGGAAACGAGGTCCAGAAAAGGGTGAACCGGTGTATATAGAGACGTCACAACAGCAATGTGAAGATACTGCAGTTGTCTTGAATATTGGTAAGTGCCAGTTTATATATGTTTTTTTTAATTTGATTTAATATTTTTGCCTGGAAAAATTATATTAGACAATTCTCTGCAAAATATGTAATTATAGTTATATAATTTTGTAGTTGTATATGTATAATGAGGAATAATAATATGTACACAAACTTATTTACTTAATATTTACATGGATTGAAATCATGAAAAATATATTAGAATAAAACTTTGTTTTTCCAGGTAAAGTCCACGGGCAGTTGAGGAGGATACGTAATGAATCTTCACAGCTAAAGGATGCTACGATAACTGGTATACCCTGCCAGCACTCAAAAGTTTCGTTCAAATTTATTAGAGCTGATGCTTGTCCTAAAGGGTGTGATACTATGGTAACTAATGTTATTGATGATTGTTTAATACATTTTACAAGTTGTTAACAATATTTACTTTATTGTAATTTTTTCAGGGTTGTCAAAATGGAACAGCAGAAGGACAAAAAGACAATTCTATTGGTTATATTATGTTTGAATGTGGGGTTGAAGGAGTATCCATTAAAGTGTCTAAACATTCCCAATCTCACAAACCTAATGAAGAGAAAAAGTCAGTACGAACTGATAGCGAAAGTTGCAGAGAATCAGTAAAGTCTGCTGAAGAATTGAAGCCGGATAAAGAAAAAACTAAGGGTATTCGGACTTCTGGAATTGAAGAATTGTTTCGGAAAAGGGAGTCTAGTTCAAAGCCTAGTACTCCAAACTTGGGTAATGCTCAGCCGCCGCCCATTCCACCTGAAGCCACAACTCCAGGACCTGATGAACCTTCTAATGATAGCTCTGCGACGGTGGTACCTGTAAAAGATGGTGGAAACACCTCATCTTGTTCAATCGACTTGAAGGTTGTTTGGTTTAATTTCGCTGCTCCACCTAGGACTCCTATTACGAAAAAAATTGATTACACCAGGTATTTTTTTATTTTCACATTGTAACATTTTGGACAATAAATGTAACTATAAGTGAAAGTAGGTAAATTCTTAAATATGCACATAAATTTTTCAATGATTTGTTTGTATTTTACATTTTTACCACAAAAATCTCTCTTATTATCACTCAATATAAAGATAAATCTTAAAGCTAAACACAATTATTACTGACAACCTTTGCCAGGTTAGACTGGAACCTTCTTAGCACGGCCTCCCCCGCCATCAACGCATGGATGAACCCCTGCAACCGCCTCGGCATCCGAGTGGTGGCGCTATACAGAGCGCGCGCGCGTCGCCTCGCCGCCACAGCCGCCAGCCTCATGGCCTCTGCGCTCGATAGAGCACCTAATCATACTCTGCCTAAGGTAAGCCTATGCATTGTATTTTATAGGTCATGTGAGGATTATTAAGGAGGAGGAAAAGTATTGCAAATTGATACAGTTATTAAAAGAAGATCGACTTATAACATATCTACAAATGGGGAAAATTTTCATCAATTCCAGAGCCGCTACGGTCGTCACACACCCATGGCAAAACAACTTCGTGAAGAGCCGTCACTACAATTATGCGCGGTTCTACTCCGCTACGCGTTGCAGGCGGACGCGGCCGCCGTGCAGGCGGATCTCGCTGAGAGACACTTGCCCTCACTCTCTACATTAAGACAGGTAGGCATTGTATGTACGTGCTATGCGTATGCGTGTGCATGTGTGCGTGTAAGTGTGTGATGTGCGAAATGAATAATTAAAGTATACTCCACATAAAACGCACATACTTAATGTGTATTTTATGTGCAACTTTAATGATAACTAAATCTTTTCTTTTATAAGGGTGTGATTGTCCTCACGCGACAATGGAAGAACATCTTGTACACACCGTTACTACTGGAACACAATTACAAGAGTAAAGTCATGAAGCCTCTTAACGTCACTTTCGCACTGCCTGAACTACTTGAGGTATTAAAATTTTGATTGTTTACGTTACTTTGTGGAATTATAAATATTTTGTAATAAGATATTACTTGAAAAAATTGATTATTGGAATGGTGTCATTTTTTTTATAAAGGTGTTTAGATAAAGTTGAAATTTAAATACAGTAGAAATGTACATATGATAATACATTATTTATTTTAACCCAACTTGGCCCTTATATAAACGAAATTGTTTTATTTTATTTATAAATTTAATACGCGTCTAGAAGTACCATGTATTTTTAATTTACTTTACAATGCTGGAAAAGGCTTGAAGGTGAACAAAACCAATTTGCTATGTTATCCGTAAGAGTATTTTGACTGTATTTACAAAAGTTTCAGTTTACGTTAACGTAAGTTTCAAATTTTTTACTACAACAGACAGTTGGCAGCATAATTTTAAATATAAATAATATCGTCTTTAGAGCATAAATAATAGTTAGTATTTATTTCAGGACTCTGTGGAGGGTTGGCAAGAATATCAATTCGATAATGAAGGTTTAGATGAGAACTGTCTTCTCTTGAACATGGATGTGGAAAAACTAGATACTCAAATTCCGAGTAAGTGTCAATTTATTATAGAGAAATATATATTGAAATATATATTGTATTTGTGAATGTCAATATTGTGATTGTGAAACATGAATGTGAATTATAGAATAAAAATAAGTCGAGTTACTATATACAATTACAATAATTTACGATATTTTTTTATACAACAAAAATCTAAATTTATATTATATATTTAAAATTTCAAATTAAAACGCTTAATTTAAGGAACCAATAAATGGTTGCATAACTAAGCGCTGCGAAATTTTACCTGATTTTGAGTGTGTGGTAGAAAGCAACCAGAGGTTCAGATTTGTAATGAGATAATACAAAAATATCTCTTATTTAGCTCTGCTAGTAAAAATATACGAAAAATATAACATTAATTACTTCTTACTGATTTTTACATTAATATCAATATTACATATTACAAAATTAATATAATTATTTACAAAGCGAGCTCAGCGACGGCGACGTCTCGCCCGCACTCGTACCCGTCCACGCCGCCGTCCGGTGCGTACAACACCGCACGCTGATATGGCCTCTGGTGTATTTGCTATAAGTGTTCTTTTTGTTTGCACGTTTGTGTGTTTTTATTTATCCGAGCTAGTTGCCTTGAACGGTTTGATTGTGTAATTTTTATGTCTTCTTGTTAATAAAAGTGTCAATTGCTTTTAATGATTTTTTAAAATAAAATGGTTTTTTTTGGGATCATCAGCATTTTTGCTTTGGTTGTGACGTGTTTATCTATTGCTTACTTGATGATTTAATTATTGTTGTTAATATATATATATATATCTATATAGCAATCTATATAGTAAAAGTCAATATTTTTTCCCTGTTAATTAATAGATGATTTTTTTAAATGTGCAAAAGTAAGATACATAATTCTAGCGTGTCTTATAAAACAAATAAACTTTCTTTCCTGTAATATAAAATATATAAATGATTATTATATAACATTACAATACTGTATTGTATTCAATATGTCTACAATAAAACAAGTAAATAATATTCATTTACAAAAACATAACATATATCAAAATATAATCACTTCTTCACTATAAGCACTTTTTCACGAATATTTTGGTTGAGTTTGCTTATATTTTCATTTCATTTTCGATTGCACTGATTGATAGAAAGTGCGGTGTTTGCCACTTTTTAATTTTACATTAGATCGCATAGTTATCATTCGCATTGAGATGTTATTATTTTTTACATTTCTTTAATTGCCATATTTAATTCTTTCTTAAGCTGCATTTCTATGGTTCATAGTCATGACGAATGTATATATTAAAACTTTATGTCAAGAATATTACATTTACAAATAAGTATTGTTATAACATATGTAATATTGTTTTTATCATGAATTAGTAAATTTTTTTTGACTTCTACTTGTTTGAATATATTTAATATAACATTTTCCATTTCATAAAATTTAAAGGATTTAAGAGTGCTTTCATTACTATGTTATTTTGAAATTAATTAAAGTGATTTTATACAGTGCGAGCGGCGCAAAGCAGTCGCGCTAGCCTAGTGTTCCCGTCGCTGCCTTTCTCTACTAGAAAGACTCCTTTCCAGGACGATGCTATTGCTAGTGAGCTATTTTTCTTAAATGTTTGAATTTGTACACTTAGAGTTTCATATGAACTTACTTAAAACGTAGCAGGAATCTAAGGGAAGATTCACTCTATAGTACCGGTCACAGTGGATTCTCGGTTCAATCTCTTAAAGAATATGATCATCAGAAATATTTTGTGATTCCGGTGTTCCGGTGATTGGACCGAAACTTGACCGGAACAATAGTATGAATGCTCTCATTGTTTCTCATATAAGATTCTTTTTCAAAGTCTGTGATCGGACTTAGAAAGAAACGTAACTGGTGAACAGTATGAATGCTTTCTTGCCTTTTAGGGATTCGGAATATATTAAAGTTAGTCCTTAATGGACGAGAAATACCTTTGAAGATATTAAAGTAAATAGTTATATTATTATTTATATCTACGGCCTCAATGATAGAACTACCCTCTCTCTCTACAATCTTTTATCCGACCTCATTGAAATATAATTATTTCTTGAAAAAAAAATGAATCATACAGAAATATAGAATTGTAAAAGTATTTTAGCGTCCATCGTTTAATTTAGTTAGTTTCTTAGTTTTAAACAATCTTGTAAGACTAGAATGATCGTCGTAGGTGTTAGTACTAGACGATGAGGAATAATAATAACACTTTATTACACATAAAACTACAATTTGCCATTTTGGTGAGGTTTATATTATTTTGACATCAAGACACTAAGATAAAGGATATTACTACTTTGAATTTTAATTGTTAAATATGTTTATCCTTGAAATTATCTTCTCCGCAGTATTTTATTATTGAAATTATTTTCTCTCCCTATGAAGCGTGGCCTTGAGTTTTGAAATATTTTAGATGTCTAATCTGAAACAAAAAAATATATTTAACACATCAATGCCGATATATGACTTACAGATTATGGCACTCTAAAAGAGGATCTGCCGACAGTGGGTTCGAATCCGTCGCTGTACTCTCAGGGCAGCCACGACAACATCGCGAGTGACCGCGCTCGCGAAGACCTATACCAGTGGATGGCGAAGCAAGAGCCTATTAAAGTGGTTAGTTAATAGTGTACTTTTATTAATTCCATTAGATAAAAAAAATAAAGCTCATGGAGGACCATTGACTTAACAAGCACAAAAAAAAACAAAGGGGGCCTTATTATTTTTTACCAATTACCAATAACCTTTAACATTATATTTCCAGGAAGCTAAAAATAAGAAGCCGATGATCCCAGCGGGCGCCATGAATCCGCGCGCGGTGGCCTCGCTGCCGGCGTGCAGCCTGTACCCGTTACAGGGCTCGCTCATGCTGCTGGACGCGCACCTCGTATTCCAGCCCCTCCTTGCTGCACTCGGCGTGTCGCCGCACCAGGTCGCGCAAGGTATGTAACTACTTAGGACGCACTAATTAGGACGCACATGCGATATCTCATAATGATAATACTACTAATTACGATTTTCTTTTGATAAATATATTTCACATTTTTACAAAAAAAAATGCTTAGTGATGTCTATAATTTTGTATAAACAATATTTTAGTAACTATCAAAAACCGTTCCAGGGTTTTGATAATACTTCGATTTTTTTTTATTTATAGTAATATAAAATTTATGTATTTTTTTTATAGGAGAATCAAAAGGCAAAGGTGTGGGAGCGGAAGCGGGGTCCGGCTTGGAATCCCTCGGGTCTAAATTATCTTTACTGGCGTGGGTTGACATGTTCCGCATAGACATCGTTGTGGGAGAACTGGCGAGAGACCGTCGACACCAGAGCAAGAGTAAACGTGAGTTGGTCTTTATATTAAAAGCATGAGGGACAGAGTCTCTCTGCTTATCATACTATGTGCCCAAAACTTAACCTTAATTAAAAATGATTGCAACTTTTAACTAATTTTCTTTAGCATCACCCTGCCTATACCTAGGTGGCAGAGGAAATCTAGTGTTAATACTCTACGTTTCCCATTTTCGGCCGAGGTCTGGAGGTATGGCGTGTTGAGTAGCGGAACTCAATTTGACGCGCTTTGCTTTTATACCGGATTACCGAAAAAATAAAAATATAAGATATTTTATTTCCTCAAGTGGGAATCGAACACACAACCTGCGGCATTGATAGTTACACACATTTGCCCTTGGGTCACGGATGACCCATCTTAACTAAAAGTTAAGATGGGTCATCCGTGACATATCACAACTTATGAATTTATTTATTAACACAGCCGCCAATCCACCCCACATCGACATACCATCAGAAACACCAGCTTTCCTTTGCGAAAAGATCTCTATCGACGTGGACCTCAAGAAAGTGGCCGACATGGCGGTCGATGATCTCATACAGAGGCAAAACGTGTTATACATATCCAGAGGGCAGCTCAAAAAGCATATCAGTACTATGCTTAACTTCAATATCAGCATACGATTTATATCGCAACAGGTAAGAGAAAAAATGGATTAAATTTCTATCATATTTGAATCTGTGACCAAGAAGTTTCAAATGTAGGCTTGATTAATCTTAACGCATCTTCTAAAGTATAGCAAAATAGCTGTTATTTACCGCAGTTCCATTTTGTTTTGAAAAATATAAGCACTTTATCAGGTTATAAGCTTCACTCAATTAGCCCTCAGCTTCGAATTGACACAGGACAAAAAATACCTAAGTGCTTATGCTGTATAAAGAATAATTCTAATATTACAATTGGTTTATTTAACCAGGTGAACATGCCGCTGCTACGCCTCCTACATCAAATTAGCAACATGTACCAGAATGTAAAAGACACACAGTGCGAGCTCCGCACTCAAACTAGTTCCTCGAGACGACACAATAAACACCCTTCAGGTATTCAAATATACAAATACAGTTAAACCCGTCTATGATAATTATTTACACAGGTTCTAGAAACGGAACGGAAAAGTAAAACGTAAAATGTATTAATTTATAATATCAAACTATGGCATATGGTGAAATAATAAATCCACTTTGGAAAAATTGTATGTATATTGTGAATTTTATTGTTCTAAATGACGCAAATCTGTATAATTGTAAATATTATATTATAGAAATATATATTAAATTTAAATAGAAAAAATGGGAAAAAAAAAATATTTACTAAATATTTTGGTTATCATATTGTACATACAAACAAAATAATAAGTATCTAAATATTTTTTCTTATACTAATAAGTAAAATAAATTAGGAACACTAAGTTATTTTTTAGTTTACTAATTAGCTATAGAATTACCTTACTTGTAACGATAACATTTATATTTTTTTTTCGTTGCTAGTATCCGATTTCCGCGAGACGGTGGTGAGCATGTCGTCTCTCGATAAGGACAGTCAGTACGCCACCCTTCCACCCAAGTGGGAGACGCCAGTACCCCCGCCAGCACCACGACCACGCCCGCAATCCTTCGCGCAGAAACTACGGTCTACGGGAAAGACTGTAAAGGGAAAACTTGGTTGGTAGTTTATTCACGCTTTATCCCATTTATAGCTACGGTAGACAGGGGAATTTTTTTGATAAGACTCTCCATTCTATTTCGGATATTGTGTGTTGAGTGGTAGAGCTGAATGTTGTATGCGGGGACATCGAGCCCCATAGAACATGTGGAAACTCCAGTTCATGGAAAAGACTGTTAAAAGAAAGCTGAGTAGTAGTTCGTTAGTACTACGTTAAACCAATTAATGTT
The DNA here is from genome assembly GCA_018249835.1 of Heliconius besckei. Classification (NCBI taxonomy): domain Eukaryota; kingdom Metazoa; phylum Arthropoda; class Insecta; order Lepidoptera; family Nymphalidae; genus Heliconius; species Heliconius besckei. Next base: position 1,391 of record DWNA01001241.1, on the reverse strand, counting down.
ATAATTTCACGCTTTATTCAGTATATTATACCGTTTTACATAATTATATTATAGTGCTATATTTACATTAATTCAAATTCAAAATATTCTTTATTCAAATAAACTTTATAAGCACTAATATTTAGTAGTTGTTTTATAATAATTAGTAATAATGACTAAGTGATCATAATTAATTATTACTTACAGGCTACAGTTCACTGAACGAAGGCGCACACACACCGATGTTTACCACAACCGTATCTGAAGCTGCACCCCCCGCGCCCCCACCTGCACCGGCCCCCGCTCCGGCTCCCTCAGCGGGGGCGCTGGCGCCTCGTTGCTGGCGCACTGTGTACTTGTTACTGGACTTGTATGCTAATATGCCTGACGCTGATACGATCACGCATAGGTACATATTTATAGTTAACTAATATGCTATTTAAAAAGTAATACAAAATAAAATTAATACTTTTTAGTAATGGTGTATAAATTTGACCGTAGTGGGATTTGATGTTGCTCCTCCGTCCAAGCGCTTCGCTTTTTGCTTTACTAAGCCATATGTTTTCTTGAAAACTAAGAACAACTATTGTGAAATTCAATTGTACATTGAACGATGGTGCGATTGTACCGTTAAGTATTAAAATAAAATATATTCAAGTAGTTCCCGAGAATAAGACATAAACTTGTTCCCCTTGTGTGATCGAATATTTCTTTAATTAAATTTTAAATATAGAAACTATTTACACCTTTTGTTTATCTTATACTAGTCGTAGCCCGCAGCTTCGTTTGGGTGGATTTTAAGAACTAATATGAAAGATCCCATTGTTTCCCGTTCCCGTGCAAACATACTTAATTAAAATTTTCTAAGTCCAGTATTTTCGTCTGTGTGTTTTGTGCCCGTCATATGTACAGATATATGTGACGTACGAATAAAATATTTTATTACATTGATAACATTCCAGGTTCTCAGTGTCAACGGAATTGCCAGAAGCGTACAGAGGCCGCGCGCGTCCTAGCTCTCGTGAACAGAATGCCAGCAATTCCTCATCTAGTGCCACTGGTATGGGCATTGTGGTCGTGGGTGGAGCGAGGTAAGTTTCACTTCAAACTTCAACATTTACGTGTTACCTTTACACTTAGAAATAACGCTAGCTATGACGTTTTTTTAAACGTTGCAGCTACTCTTACGTGACGGCGAGAAGGATCAAAATGTTCTTATTTATATTATTAATAAAAGAGTTCTTATTCATTTAGGATCTATTCCAATTAGAGGTGTTTTTTTGCGTTCGTTACTATAACAATTAGTATTCGTTAGTATTGTATCGTTACGTTATTCGTTTCTTCTGATACCGCATATCTTGCTATGTTCGGTTACAGCAATGAATTGAAACTTATTGCGTACGCATACAGTA
>DWNA01001240.1:0-15634 GCA_018249835.1 Heliconius besckei | reverse complement strand
CTCTGGCTACAGCTCTTTTACAGGCACGTTTAGCTACTGTGTACTCCAGTCTGTCTTCAGGAGAGTTGGATTCCTGCCACTTCTTAAAGGCAGCCTTCTTTTCACGAGTCACCTCCTGCACCTCGTCTTTCCACCACCATGTCTCCTTGTCAATGACACGTCCTCCCCTAGAAAGGCCAGGAACTCGCCTGCCCGCCGCAATGATTACCGACTGAGCCCGATCCCAAGCATCCTGAGCAGTCTCGGTGTTAGTCGAAAGATCGTGACTTTTCACCTCTGCCAGGAAGTCGGTCTGCATCGGTATATTCAGCAACCACCACTTGATCCGAGGCCTACGTTTCTCGGCTACTTTCTTCTTCGGAGTGACCTATATTATCAAATTTTAAGTTTTTCTACAGTACGGAACATAAATAATAATGACGGTGTTGTAATGTACATAAGAAAATCCTTGCGTGTAACGGTAATAGAACCACAAAATACCAATGAAATAACATGTATTATTGCATGTTTAAAAGATATCAATATCATTGGCGCTTATAGGCCACCAGAATTTATTAAGTTAGATAAATTTATACAATCACTGGATTTAATCTTAAATGATTTTAAACAAACTAATTTAATATTAATGGGTGACCTCAATATAGATACTAAGGATGGTTGTAATTCTTCTAAATGTGATAGTTATCTAGTACTTTTAGCTATGCATGGTCTAACTGCGTCACATAATTATCTTACTACAGAGAAAAGCTGTCTCGATCATTGTTTTGTAAAATCTAAACTCCCAATTGTAACTATAGGTTATCAGTCGACCATAACGGATCATTCAAGTGTCATTGTTTCGCTATTACAAAATAAACCTACCATACGCTCGCAAACTAAATATGTTGAAAAAATAAACTATTTGGCTATATCTAACCAATTTAAATGTATTGACTGGAACGACTTATTACTAAATTTAAATGCAGACGAGGCAACTGAAATATTTTTAAATACTATTACTAAAACAATAAATTCAAATACATTAAGAATAAAACTATCATCGAGGAAAAGGAACATTAAGGGATGGATTACGCCTGGTCTAATTAGATGTATAAGACATATAGATAGACTACATAGTAAATTACGTAAAGACTCCAATAATGTTATTCTTAAAATCACTTATGTTAGCTATAGGAATACTTGTCGAAAAGTTTTAAATGCTGTTAAACGATCATTTTATAAAAATAAATTAAACAATAATAAACATAACACAAAAGTTCAATGGGATTGTATATTGTAGAAAGGGCTCAACATGCTATTCTTAAAGTAATATTTTGTAAAAATTATAGATACCCTACTGACACACTCTATAAATAATTAGCAATGTTAAATGTAAGGCAAACATATTTATTGGCAATTTTAAAAGACCAACACAAACACTCAATCGTGGGAACTCATAATCGAAGAAGACGACAAGACCTAGTGTTTTAACTTCCCACAGTTAAATCAGCTTTTGCACGGAAATTCTATCTCTCTCTGGCACCACATATTTACAACAAAATATCCAAATCTGTAAAACTTAAAAACCTCAATAATTATACATTTAAAAAAACAGTTGGCAAATATCTTGAAGCACTAACATATAACAACACAGACAAATTTATCAAACTAATATAATCATACTTAATACTCGAAAATGTTGGAAAAAAATTAAACTCACTCATTGCTAAAATTAATCACTTCAGACATACACACACACGCACGCGCACGTAGACACACATGAACACACACACGCATGCAGTCACACATGCACACACACACAAACACACTCACATACAACCATATTTACATTTTAAATATATATATATTTCCGTTATATATTTTTATTTTACGTAAAACTTTCTTAGCATATATTATATAATTCTTTCATAGAAGTTTTTATTATTGTATTTTAGTATTATCAAGAAAATTCAAACAAATAAATGGCTGCATCTAAACTTTTTATATGTACTACATGAAGTAAGAAAACAAGCATGGGAGGAATACTATCCTACCGTCATACAGTACAACTAGTTCGGAGGGTAGTGCTAATCAATTATTGTTAGCTTAACCAAAATTGTATTACTGTAAATTATACGCCATTTATTGTAATAGGTTAAGGTTTATATATATAAATAAATAAATAAAGATTCTCAGCTCACAAGTGGCAGATTTCTTATAATCAAATATTTATTAATTTATTTAAGGTATAAGTTAAGTCCATATTCCTCACCTTACTCCATAGCTGACACATCCATAGTAACATTAACATAACTGGCCCCCATGTTCTCCCTGTGCCGCGGCGACACCACGTGGCGTTTAGCATTCTCACTGTCGTCTACATCACTGTCACACACACCACACTTCAACTTACCAAAATCATAATACGCATACTTATTACGCGACAACATATTTATATTATGCTTAAGTTCCAAATAAAATCGGAAAACATTCTCAGCCGTTGGCTTCTTCTCGAAATGACCGGCGAAAACCAAATGCGTGAGCAAAGAACGAATGGAGTTGAAGACACTTTTGCAAGGAATGCATGTGAACGTAGCACCTTCAGTATGTAATATGTAGTTACCGTGCATATATACACTTATTATGTCACCTTTGTGGGCCTTCAATTTGGCATCGAGCACTAAATTCTGATGCTCGATACTTGTAAATATATGCTGAATGGATTCAGCGAGATCGGTAAAGGATATTCCACAAAAATCACACTTTACGCCATCAGATTGGGATATTTTATGAATATCCAATAATTTTTGATCCGTATCAGGATATAAGGCAGAGCGGACCAACTTGGATATAGTCTCGACGTGCAAATTATTTTCAAAATGCTCCACAATCGCGGCGAATGATGGCAACGCAACGTAAGTAGGGCAGATGGAGCATACGTAAAAATTTCCGAAACTTGCAAAATATTCCGCTGGGCGACAGTGGTTTTTATACAACAAGTCCAACTTATGGGGCGCCGCGTTACGCAAATGCTTCTTCTGACGGATGTGATTGAACAGAACCTGTCTCGGACCTTTCAAGGTCATGTCACAGCAAGAGCAATAATTAGCGATCTTGCCCGAAGGTTTGATGAAGTTTTCTATGACCACGTGGTCGCGATTGTGCAGTGGTTTGCCAACACTGGCTAGGAATTTAGCCCAATCTAGGCTTTTTGGTCCCCATTCATCAGGCACTGATCCATCAGAGTTCTTCATGGTGCGATACAATTTGTCAGACAATCGTCCCAAATGATTCTCGTCTAGAATATGCATGATCACATTCTCGTTTGTTTCAATAAAAACTTTGCACAATGAACAATTTAGGCCGTTCGTGTCACTAATAATACCGTGATTATAGAGGAACTTCGTATTCATATCTTTAATTTTCTCAATGGTCGAATTTTCCATTGAGAATTTTATATGCTTATCCGATTGCAGGATACAAGCGAGGTTGTGTATGTGCGTCTCACTGAACACATGATTCAAAACACTATCGTAACGGAAACGCAGTGTATAATATTCACATGCTATACAAAAAAATGCCAATTTTCCTGTACGGTCGTCCACTAGAGTCAACAGTTTGTGATCAATCAATAGTTTCACGATATAATTTTCGATGGGACCGTAATAACGGTATTTTTTCACTTGATTCTTGATAGGTCTCTCCGGAGGTTGCTCGGTATCCTCGTTATCGAAGTTCTTATTAGCATCAGCCGCAAAATTTTGATTTACGTTATCCTTAATGCTCATGATTATTGGTGCCACTGAACCTGCTTGGGTGGAGAAATCGATGGACGAAATGTCCTGGCATAGTTTCATGTATGACGTTTGGTAAAACTTAATAGCTGCGTCGATGCTAGCCTCAGAATTATCTGGCAAGTGGCGGATCAATGAAGCTTCAAGTTTCCCAGAAAACATCTTATCCAGCTTCTCCGTGGGTTTAACCATTTGCAATATTTGTTCAATATTCGCTCCGCCCTCTCCACCTTCCATGGCGGAAAGACGTCTGGACATTTTAGGTAAGATTATTGGTTCTGCAACGTCAATACTTTCCCTTTTCAACTTCGGCAAATGCACCTCCAAGTTAAAATGCTTTTGGAGCGACTCCATTAACGGAATTTCATCGTTTAACTCAATTTCTACGTTACAGTCTGTACAAATGTGGACTTGTTTCGCAGTGTCGGCTATCAAAAATTCAGTTTTCAATAACTCCGGCACTTCACTAACGGGAAGACTGTTGAAACGTTGTCTTTGGAGGTTACTCTTCTTTTCAGTCGTAAATATATATTCGACTTCAACGCCTTCTCGTCTTTTGAGGAAGATTTTTCGATGGGTTTCATCCAAATCCCTCAGGTACCGCAAAACAACAGCGTTTTTCTGAGTGATCGGATTGTTTATCACAAATTTAAAATGCTTAGCCAACTTTTTTATTTCATCCACTTTTCTGAACGACAAAACGGATAATTCGGATACGCGTTTGCATATATCCTCGATACCGTCCTTGGTTTCAGACATTTTGAATAAATGTTTATAAAAACTTTCTATACAACGATTTATTGGAAGACCTATCTCGGTGTGCCGAGAATAATAAGCCTGTCCCAATTTTTTTTATGGCGTGCAGTTCTGCCCGTACGGTGTGTAATTTGTGCGTTTTTTTGGCCTGGAAGAGGTTGTATTTAATTTTTGTTTGAACTGGTTTGATCTGGAGACTATCACCGCATATCAAGATCTGGAATTAGAAAAAAATAAAAAACATTATTATATAGACAAAGTTATTAATTACTTTTTATGTCGAATTTACGAAACATTGCGTGCTGAGTGGCGGGACTCAACGCTAACGCTAAGCTTTGTCTTGTCGTCAGAACGAGGAAAAGAAAATAATTTATTCTTCCGAGTTAGAATTGAATTCACGACCATCGCGCTTAGTCAGAGGCTTTGAGGCTGCGCCAAGGCTTCAAAGTCAAATAATTTTATTCAAATTTTATTCAAAATAAGAAGTAACATGCTTAATTTTTTTTAACGTCAAATAATCTACCACCAGTTCACTAAAGTTAATGCCTCAGACCTGAGAAGAATCGGCGCAAGAAACTCAGCGGGATTTTTTTTAAACCACATTTTAACATTTCTGACGATGATACCTTGAAACAGTCTGGAAAGAGCATTTCATGCCCAAGGCGTGTCGTCATTTATGTAATCATTACTTAGGTAATAACCTTTAACAAACAAACGTCTTTTCACAACTCTTTTAAATTGTGATATAGAATATTCTCGGACGTTTTCGGGGATCCTATTGTAAAAGAGTATACATTGTCCCATAAAAGAATCACAGACTCGATGTTATTGGGTTACAAGTGCGATAAGTTTACTCCTATTTCTAGAATTCATGTTATGTAAATCATCAATTTTGGTAAAATTATTAATATTCTTCTTAACGAACATAACATTTTCAAAAATTCATTGAGATGCAACTGTCGATATATTATTTTTTAGCGAAACGGATGCGGTCTCTGAATAACATACTCTATTATAATCATAATAACCACAGATACTACTACTTTGAAAGTATTGATGACTAATCATAATATTTTTGAAAGACATATATGTCCATCATATGTATGTCACTATAATATGCTCTCCTACCACAACACATAGTGGCACCGTATCTGTCCTTCCACATGACGATTGTGGGTTGCATCCTTGAGTAATGATTATATTTAAATTATTTTCATGTCCCAAGCTCCCAGACCTCTTAATGATAAGAAATGCGGAGAGCAGAGTGTCTTAACACTAGTATTTGCCTACCCTCCTAAAAGTGAGAAAGAGAATGTATAAAATAAAAAAACAATTTGAAAACCTTTATAAAATCCAAGAAAGGTATGTGAATTTGCCTTTAATTAATTATAACTCTTAAGTTGGTTAATTATTTATAAATATAACATCATTTTCCATAACACAATACATTTAAATATGTGTAGCAATCTTAGCTTTCACTATCTCATTCTCATATATGACAATAGGTCAGACAAAGGAATAAATATTTATTTATTTAAAGCTTCTAGCTAATACACTTTAATGTTAATAATTTAATTTAATTCCTATTCCAACATTTATTAAGAGAAAATATTTAAAAATACTATATTCAATTAAATTGTTTGTTAAAAGGTATAATTAAAAAGTATCTTATAAAAATTATAATTAAAAAATGTGATACATTAATAAAAATAAAGTATGGACTTTTTTATATGTAACTACAACATGTCAATGTTAACAAAATTATAATGTTACAACTAAAAATAGTATACTTAAAACTGGTTTCCTGTGCTTACTTGAAGTTACTAAATTAATCTGATGTTAATAACTGTGCTTGTGGATTTAATTCCCATTTAGGGGAAAGAAATATTTAACATTTTCATTTTTTTTTATAACAAGGCAAAGAGCAGCATTGGGTTCTGCCTTCCCACACACCAGGCCTCGAGAATTTGCCAGAAAGTGGGGAAAGTCTTTACGCAAAGTACCCAGGTTTCCGCTGCCTACTGCTATGTGTTGGATACAATAAGCTATAAAATGAAAAATAATAAACATCTTTTGCATATAAACTACCTATGATTATTACAAATAACAAAAATTAATTTATTATTATAAAGTTTAAGTAAATATTGAAGGATATAATAATATGTAATATTAATGAATAATAATTGTATTATTTACCTCAAAATAGAAACCATATTCTATTTGTTTATTTATTTTCCTGAAGTGCTTACATTGCATTGTTATTTTCTATATTTCTTATTAGATAAACAAGTTGACTTTTTAACAAACAAAAAAGTAAGCTGGTAGAATATATGAAATGTCTTATATTCTAATAGCTTATTTTTATTGCAGCTGCAGATAAATGTCTTAAAATAAGATTGGTTTTGGTTCTCCACACACAACTGCTATGTGCAGCACGAAGCTAAAAAATACTAGATTTTCTTTAGCTAAACTGCTAAACAAGTATAAGATGTTTTTAGTATAAGTCACTGTTTTTTATTATTAATTACAAGGTCAAAGGCATAAAGAACAAAATCTCAGTTAAATAACAATAATAAAACATCTAATTAGTTAAAACAGTCGAAACATCCTCAATCATTATGGAAAACAGATATACACACTTACACTTTAGTTTTTTTATTTAAAAACATCACAAAAACTTAAATATTTTTTTGTAATTATGTTAGTTTCACCTGCAATTGCTTTGTCGGCAGAGGGAAACTGGTGTAAAAACCCTCTATTGCCATCAAGACACTTCTATTTTGCCTTAATCTTATAATGTTATATAAAATATAAAAATATTACAGGTGTAAATGTATTGATAAATCGAGGCCTTGAGTCAAAACTCCACTTAAACATAATGGCTCAGTTACAATTTTTTTAGATCAAGTATCACTGGTTGTTGTGGTGTAACTGGTTGTGAGTTTGATTCCCACTCGAGGGAATATTTAATATTTTTATTATCTCGGCACTTTCGTTTTCACAACATTCAGTACCAATCAGTATGCAATGCACTATACAATTCACAATAGGGCAGAAAGTGGGGAACAGAAGTGTCATAACACTAGGTTCCCAGAATCTCTTCTCTCTAAAGCTAAAAACTTAATGTCTAGACATTCCATAGACCTTTTAATATTTCAGTACTCATTTTTTAAAAATATTTTCGTTTGTTTTATCTAGGTGTGCAATAAAGAGTTTCTATTTATCTATATAATTACATGTGAAATTAAATATTCTTTAATGCGGAAATCAAACCCACAACCACTGCATACAGTCAAAAAAAATAATCAATAAAAAATATGCAATAAAATTTTACAAACCTATTGTTATAACAATAATAATAAAGACATAATAGAAGATAATATTGCAAATTACAAAACAAATTAATAAATTATTATTTTTCTTCATAAAAACGAAGAAAATATTTAAGTAAAAAGAAACGAGTGCGAAACGAAGGACATGAGATAAGTTAGAGCAAACTTCTGGAATAATGTAGTAGGCAGGTACATACTTTGTATAATTTATAGCACTATTTGTTTTATACCTATATAACGTTAAAAGCCATTTATAAACCAAAAAGCTTTTAAATAGCTAAGTTATTACCACAAAATTGTATTTTAAATTAAAGTTTTTATTTAATTAACATTAATTTCCAGCAAAACAAAAAAAAAAGTTCAACATCAAAAGTAAGGTTATAATGATGGTGCAATTACTCAAATATGTTTATAATTGAAAATTATATCATTAATATAAAGAATTTTATGTAGAATTCAATTATAATTACCTTGTAATCTTGATTTTGTGCATGGCAGTGTTAACCGCATATAAACGTACGGGCACTCGGTGACAGTCCTGTGATGACATGATAGATAGGATTTAGGAAGAACGATAAAACATAGATAATGTATAGATATTGAATACAGATTATATATGCAAATTATTGCAATGATTTTTTTAGTTTCAAGCTATATCCCACAGATAGAAATTATTAATAAAAGAACGAGCAAAGCAAGTGCTTTAACATTGACACCACATTTTATATTATAACTAGAAGACGTGCGCAGCTTCGCCTGCTTATTTGGCCTGCTATATATTTTTAAGAGTCTAAATTTAAAATTTTATTAAAGCCGATGGCGATTTAAAGATTTTTCCTTACAAACTTTCAACCCTGAACCCTTTAAGATTAAAATTTTCCAAAATCCCTTCTTAGTTGTGGTCCAAATTTCACGTTTCTTCCATCAGCGGTTACGGCTGTGCTGTCTTAACTCAGTCAGTCAGTACATACATGTCCTTTTATATATTACTAGCGGATAGATTACAATTTAAATAAAACATGAAATCAATGTAAAAAGTTATTTTTAATGGGTTACCATTAGAACATTTTTAAGGATTTTATTTCATAACAAATATCTCACCACCAGGCCACCCAGCCTTACTGTGATCCTTTTGCCTTCCATGAAGTGATAGTAGAAGAAGTTAGAAAGGGTATCGTATCTATTTCCTCTAAAGCTGTTGGAAGTGATAACTTAAGTCGTGACATGTTGCTGCTAGTGCTACATCTTGTAACTCCTATTATTACTCACATTCTAAACTTCTCATTCGAGTCAAAATCTTTCCCTACTGCCTGGAAAAGTGCACATGTCCTCCCGTTACCTAAGCAATCTAATCCTATTAATTTTTTACACTTTCGACCAATTTCCATCCTTCCTATCCTTTCGAAGTTCCTTGAGAAATCAGCATTTCAACAGCTTTCTAACTATCTTTTCCAAAACAATCTTTTAAATACATTCCAGTCCGGCTTCCGCCCATCACACAGTACATGTTCATCGTTAATTAAAGTTACTGATGATATTCGTTTCGCCATGGATAATAAAAAATTAACTATACCTATTTTACTCGACTTTAGTAACGCGTTTAATTCTGTGGATTTTGATGTGTTACTTGGTATCCTTTCCACACTTAACATCTCTCCTGCTGCCACTGAATGGTTTCGTTCTTATCTTCGGGGTCGCAAGCAAAGAATCTACACCGGAGAGCTTTGCTCTCACTGGGCTGATTTGGTAACTGGTGTACCTCAAGGCGGCGTACTCTCTCCTCTGCTCTTTTCCATTTTTATAAATGAAATTACCAAAATCCTATTACCAAAATCCGATTTACAGCTATATAAACACGCCACTCTTGAAGACTTAAACACTGAAATTCTGAACATTAACACTGATCTCGCTCATATTAGTGAGTGCGACTTTGTTTGGCCTTCTTATTAACCCCTCCAAATCTCAAGCTCTAATAATCGGCAGTAGGCAATTACGTGCCAGAGTAGATTTTAACACCTTGCCTTACATTAAATTGAACGAGACAATAATACCGTTGTCTGATTCAGCAAGAAATTTGGGTCTCATAATTGATAGACAGTTATCGTGGTCTGCGAACATTAATGCAATCAGTAAACGCATACATTATTCTCTGCACTCTCTTAAACGCCTTCAAAATTTTCTACCCATTCGCACTAAAATCATTCTTGCTCAATCTCTTCTTCTGCCACTGCTAGATTACGCTGATGTTTGTTATCCTGATGCTAATGAAGAGGCTCTCGACAAACTTGACCGACTTCAGAATATGTGTATTCGTTTTATCTTCGGCTTACGCAAATTTGACCACGTGTCTGATTTCCGTCGACAACTGAATTGGCTTCCTGTGCGTTTACGTCGTAACCTGCACATTCTCACTATGCTTTTTAACATTATAAAGTCATCCTCTCCCCCTTACTTAAGGGAGCGTTTTCAATTGACACTTCCAAGTGAAAGACCTGTACGCTCATGTGTAACTCAAAGAAAGCTTGAGTACCCTATATGTAATACCTCTTTCTATGAAAAATCCTTCACAGTTCAAGCAGTGCGCTTATGGAACTCACTACCTAACTCTATACTGTCGGACAATCCATCTCTAAATACTTTTAAAATCAAATTAAAACAACATTTTCTTAATCTCAATTAGAATCTTTAGTAGTCACTTTGTCTTTTTCTGTATTAATTTTCTTTTTCTGTTTTAACTCTTTTATGTCATTGTATATATTTATGTTTGTATGTATGTATGTTTGTATAAGAATGTTTATATAGGTATAGTAATATTGATTAATATTATGTATATTTGTATGTAGGTTTATTATTATTATTAACATAATATTAAAATACCGCACCCGAATCATTTCTTTAACAGCTCCTACATTCAAGGGTTTCTGGTAGAGATCTTTATTAGAGAAAAGTTATCCATTGTACACATTTTTTCTGTTAGTATAAGTTTTCTGTACTTTCTTTCTTGTGTGGTACATAAATAAATAAAAAAAAAAGAGAGATCTCCCAAAGGAGTCCACGGGGATAAGGGGGATATGGGGCACAAGGGTTCGACAGTGAACGCAACGGTTGTTCGATTCGGGTTCGATTCTCACTCGGGGAAATGAAATATTTAATATGTAAATGGAATGTTTAATATATTTTTACAAAAATCATAACATGAAGGTGAGTGGTAATCAAAATATTATGGAAAATAATAATTTGTAATGATTTGTAATATATATAAGCACGATAAGTAAAGATTAAGAATTTAGAAGTTACGACTGCTTAGGGTCTTAATTGATGATTATTCTCTCAGTCATTTCAGGCAAAAAGGTGAACTATCAAATTCCTAAATTTACTTACCTGAATATCTTTTATTAAATCTTTTTGCTCTTGCACATTTGAAAATGATAGCAACTTTGACCCTGTAGCTTTAAGAGGATCATGACTTTAAACTTACTCTTTCTTTCATACTATAAGAAATGATCTTAATATACAGAGTAGAGCTTAGTACTTACAATGACGAATGAAATAACAATTACTCTTTCATGTGGTAACCACAAAAAGTCTACAAAATCTATTTTTAGTATTTTATTTGTTAATAAAAATGCATATGACATGACTACAATAATATTTTGGTTTCAATAATAATAATTGTAGTGTCTATAAAGTATAATAAATGTAACATTCAATGAAGTCACTTATTCTAGAGTAAAAGAGAATTTAAAAGGCAGTGTAAGATCCATTCTTAATTGCCATCAGTCCATAGTCGATTAGAATATTATAAAATAACTCATTCTTCTTCAACAAGTAGTAGCACCCTGTTCTTATCAACTCTAACATTTGGCGCACTTTTCAATTTTTTTATAAATTTATCAGCAATTCTATCATCAACCTCATCACCAGTAAACTCTGAATATTCAGATAGAACTTTCTTTTGTAGACGTTTAAATGGCAACTCATTGCCTTTTTTTTGTAAAAGTGATATAATAACTGAGTGCCAGTTAAATTTTCCATTATTTTCTGGAGCCTCTTTTTCACCTAGAGCAACATTTTGGTCGTGGAGGCAGATACTTTCATTTGCCTCAACTGCTTCACTCTCCATTTTAAGCTTTTTCTTGCTAGCTTTCACTTTAACTTTATCATTCTCGACATTTTCAACAACTTCTGGTGTTTCCAGCGTTGGTGCTGTGTCTTGCCTCTTGCGTTTCTTTTCTTTTAATTCGCTGTCATGCCCATTTATATTTTCTTTGTTCTTTTTCTTTCCCTTTTTAGGTACATCTGCATCATTGACAACTTCCTCTGGAGGAATCTCTGCACTCTGTAACTCTGCTTCATACTTTCTGCGTTTCTTTTCTTCTTTTCTTTGTTTCTTAGATAATTTTTTATTTTCTTCTTTTTCAGTTGGAATTTCATTATTATCTTCAGCAACAGCATTGTTTTCCTCAGCCTCTTCCTCTTCCTCGTGATTACCATTTTCTAATTTTTCATTTAAAATTTTCCTGTCTGGCTCATTCTCATCTATAACTCCATTTTCTTTAGATTCACCTGTTTTATCTTTTTTATTTTGATTTCTATTTTCAGCATTCATATTTGAAAGTTCAGTTAATTTAACAGAAATTAAGTCCCAAGCCTGGTCAATGTCTTTAGGGTTTGTTTTATGTCCACAGACATTTTTAACAAAGTTAATAAATTTTGGCTTCTTTCTAGGAGTGTTATTATGCTTACTGATTGTCTCAATAATCCTTAATACATTTCTAGAAGTATTTTTCTGTTCATCTAATACTGATTGTAACATTTCTACCCAAGCGTTTTGCTTCTTTTCACCTTTCTTTTCTTTTGCAGTAAAACCCTTGCCAGAGTAGCGTTCTTCTTCAGTAATACATTTTATATGAGCTTCATAGTCATTACCTCTGAAAATTATATTTTATGATATTAGCAAAATGAATAATAATACCAATATAAAAAATAAATAAACACACAATTTTAATTTGCTCATTCATATAATTAAAGCAAAATATTTAGGCCATTGTGGTGCAGTGACACAATGTATGACTGTAAATGCAAAGATTGTGGGTTCAATTTCCACTTATGAAAATAATTTATTTAATATTGTTTGTGCCTCTCACACCGGCCGGCACCAGCGGCAGTTAGTGGCAATCGGCAGAAAGGGACATGATCGGAGGACATGGTGCCCACTCTCTTGCCATCCACCACCCACCTACAGCACTCATATAAATTAATCTAAAAGAATATACAGTTAAGCCGATATTAGTTCTTTTAATTAGAACCCAACAAATATTTTCATTTCCTTGCTATGGTAACAAGATAAAAAGCATGGTATAGAAAAAAATACAAAGCATAGCTACTGTTTCAAGCAAAAAGTATTTGAATTCTTTTTAATTACTACGAAAACTTGTTTTATTTATCTTTTCATATTCTTTTAATTGTACATGAATACAATTACTAGGAATGTGACTCTAACTTTCTATGATATTGTAAAATTTTTGACTGTCAAGTCAAATAAATACTTACAGAAAGTCTTTGAAACAATCCATGCATGAGAGGTTAGGGTTTCTATTTCTGCATTTTGTTAAATAATGTTTTTCAACTTTCGGTTTTTGGACAGACTCCCCACAGTGGCCACACGTAAAAACAACCATAATTTTATTTTATCACAAACTGAAATATATAAAGATAGTACAATAAGCCAATTGAATAAATGAAAATATGCAAAAACCTGAAAAATAAACATTTATAAATAAAGATATATGACTTAAGACATGCCAACATTATATTATAGATTTGTGTTTCTTAAGAAAAACTAATATTATATTGTGAATTACTTACTTATAATTATACTTTTTTGATCAAAAGTTTTCAAAACTACATAAAATTATTTAGCTTTTAGATACACGTGCTATTCAAAACACGCAATATATCCCATACGATTTTATTAAATAATGATATACGTCACTGTCAAATATCAACTTTATAATTTATAATTAAACGGACGTTTAGAAACTATCATAGTAAATATAAAGAAGAAAATACAGTTAATAGAGGCCTTCGTAGCGCAGCGGCACAAGGGTGTGACTTGTAACGCAACGTTTGTGGGTTCGATCGCCACTCGAGGAAGTTAAATATTTATTTACATTTATATTTCCATTTCTTCGCTCAGGCGTGGAGGTAAACCGCGGCGTTGAGTTCTGCCACTCAACACGCAATACCTGCATAATTTGGCAGAAAGTATTGGTGCCTTAACACTAGGTTCCCTCTGCAGCTGATTTAATTTTTAATTTAAAATAGATAGAATAAAATAGTGAATTATAAAATTACCATGAAACATAACTATGTATATTTATATATCAGGTAATGTTTATTCAAAATATTAATGATTTATTAGTAAATTATTTGTTTTTAACGTCTTTAGATAATCTATATTAACAAACCTTTGCGCCTCGTAGAAAAGGATTAAAAATGAAAGGACGAAATCTTATCTATGTATGTATCTATTGTGTATGTTTCTGTCATGTTTGTTTATATTTGACAGTTGCCATTTTTTAAGTTAAGTTTATTCAAGTTTACGGTTTTCGGGTGTGTCCGTGTCCGGCACATTTTAATAAAATTTGTTTAGTACTTTTTAAAAATTAGACATTGTTTTTTAGATTATGATTTTTGTATAAGAACATAAGCATGATGGTTAATTATAGTTTTATATTCTTAATAGTGATAATAAGTAAGTAAAGAATCATGTAATACAAAACATTTTAACATAAATATTAGTAATATAGTAGTATAATTCGATAAAAATAATTACGAAATTTACAGCAATTACGGCTGCTAACTCAGCCTATAACGAAAATCCGCTAAATATTAATAGCATTACCAACAAACCGAAAGTAGAAGGTGAAGACGTCATTACTTGGTGTACTACATCAATAGCTGAACAAGAGAAATGTGAAAAACTTGCTAACGCTACTTTG
Organism: Heliconius besckei; assembly: GCA_018249835.1. Classification (NCBI taxonomy): domain Eukaryota; kingdom Metazoa; phylum Arthropoda; class Insecta; order Lepidoptera; family Nymphalidae; genus Heliconius; species Heliconius besckei. The sequence continues at coordinate 769 of DWNA01001240.1, read as the reverse complement.
ATAGACAAAGGACTTTTTGGTAAACATTACCTTGAGATAAAATGTAAAAGAGTAAGTTGTTACTACTATATACATATATATACGGCTATGCTTACTTCTAAAGAAAAAGATTTAAATAATAAATTATTTTTAGGCATTTGATACTGAGGAATGTATGACATGGGTTGACAGACAAGAGGCTTCGCTGCTAGCTTTAGATGCAGGTGAAGTGTATGTTGCTGGCCGTTTTCACTCTTTAGTACCTATTGTACAAGAGGTAAGAAAATGTACTCTTACTAATGTTGCCAAGTGGATGAACTATTTCCATTTTCCCACTCTGGTGAAAAAACAAAGTGCCAGATTGAATTCCACCACTTATTAAACAATATACAATATGTTAAAATATTGAAAAATAAGTTTCTTTCAAACAGATATTGAACACACAATTTTTTTTTATTTTCATACAATGTCACATTTTATATTTGTCAAAGTATGAAAATTTTACATAGTTTGAGACAATCTAGTATTAGTATTGCAATTTAAAACTTTGTCTATCTGGAAATCAAATAAATATGAAGAATTGAGAAGGAAAATAATATATTTCTCTTATACAGCTTTGCGCTTTATACCTAACTAGCGGACCCGGACGCAGCTACGCCTGCTTAAACTATAAGAATATTTATTAAATATATTAATGAAATTATTTTCAATTTTCAATAGAGTTAGTAAGAAATATATAAGCTTAAATAATCAAAAAGAATAATAAGTAGAGACATATTATTAGAAAAAA
>DWNA01001239.1:0-15643 GCA_018249835.1 Heliconius besckei | reverse complement strand
GCATTACGTGTTGAGTGGCGGTACTCAACGCTGCGCTTTACTTTGACATCAGAGCGAAGAAATAAAAGTATTAAACATTTAAATTCTTTTCTGAGTGGGACTGGAGAGATAGATACCTTTGATTACACCATTAATTTTTTTTTGTAAAATATTCTGATATTAGTTACGAATAGTAAATAATATCAAGTTTGTTCTGTGTTTTTGGCCTATATAGCTAGGAAGTTGTCAATTTTTACTCCTTTCATCGGATTTACAGTTTTTATTACTGTCATCTAATCTACGTATCATTACTTGCATAGAAAGTTTTATGTGATCTTAATCTAACCTCATCATCCGATAGAAAAAACTTAAATACTAATAAATTTGTACGCATTTGTAGGTTATATTATATATGCATAGGTAATGCATCTATACAAATATTTAAACTTTAGATATAATAAGAAGTTTATTCAGCTAAACGTGGTAATCTTAGGACTTACTTGTATTTGCGTAATATAAAAATAATGTCCATTTAACATTAGCTTAGTACTGTTGTTAATTTGTAATGTTGTTAGTTGTTGTTATGTTGTTACTTCCAATTAAATATTGCCGAATATATTTATTAACATTACAATTGATCAAGAAAAAGAAAAAACATAATAATACACCTATCCCCCGATTTACACGGTAGATACGTTCCTGAGAAATACGTGTAAATCGAAAATTAAAAATTTTCAAGTCAAAACCGTGTAAATCGAAAAACTTGCAGAAAATGCATAATTTTGCTATTTAACGGTTGTGTTTTTTCAATGTTTTTAGGTGTAGGTACACCACCAACCAGTTGTTTTAATTCACCATAACTAGACTGTTTAACAAAAGTTTAATAATTAATTTTTATTCAAATTAAAATGTTTTAATTTTTTAAATAATCGGGGGATAGGTGTATTTAAAACTATTCATTTTAAAACTACTAATATTAAGTATTAAGTGCTATTGTTTTTTTTAAAGTTATGAAATACCTGACTTTCCCTCAGGTATATATGAACTATATTTATTTAAACATCCCGCCATTTATTGTTATTGTCGTTGCTATAAATTTTGCTTTCTATGAGAAAGGGGCAAGTTTACTTTCATTGCACGTGTTGTAAAACATTGATGAAATATATATGTATATAGGTGTTATACGTAATAATAGCGCAGACGGAAAATGTTTGATTTTAAATACGAAAATGTTTAATTATATTTTTTTACCTTATGTCTCATATAACAGGATACACAGGGAACTAAGTGTTAATTTCCAAAAGATAGCTACTATACTGAAAATAATTTCATAAATGTATGTATTCAATAAATATTCGTATAATACAAGCGGGCGCAGCCGTGCGGAACCGCTAGTAAATAATAAATTAGATACTTTAAACTTAATTGAAAAAATTAAACAGAAAATATTATAAATACTTACTAAGTAAAATCAATTTTTATTCAATCGACTAGAAAACTATAAGCGTATAGCGTATTACGCTAACTTACGTTAACCTGCAACTCTAATCAATTTCAACAATATTACTTTTTAAATTTTTACGATCTCAATAAATATAAATTGAATATAATATTTCACCACAATTGATAAGAATTAATTTTTAAAATCGAGATCACATTCAAAATATCAAATAATGGGTTGTTTTTTTTTGCAATGAGATTTTTTGTGCAAATTTACAGACATTTCCAGATTTCATTTTACAAGTAAAAACTACCATACCAAACGAAACTACCAGTAAAATCTGACGATATCTAATTGACCTGCAAGAAGCCGTAGGATTGCTTAAGTTGTGCGATTACAACGTGACGACGACGCCTCAATAGAAGCTCTGCCTGTAACTGTCACGCGGAATCCATTAACGCAATTCAAGTTGGACAAACAAAAATGTTTCTACAGATAAATATTAGATACTCCAAGTGGGGATTGAGCAAATAATTATCGCCTCCACTACTAATGCCTTCAATATTATTAGATGTGGAAAAATAAAAGAATTTTAATAATAATTTTGATTAAACTTATTACTTTATTATTTCTATAATTATAGAATTACCCTGCTATGTAGGAAAACGCGTGAAGCTATAAAGAAATTAAATAAAAAAATATACCTTTAAGAAATACATTTCATACAAGCTAAATAATTGTCAACAGTATGAAAAAAATAATAATAATAGGTAAATTCCCCGCATTTTGTTAAGGAAAATATTCCATAATATCCACAAGCCTTGTAGGTAAAGAAATAACACTAGAAAATATCATGATAGCATTGACTTAGATAACGTCACAGATCAACTTATCAATGTATATTATCAATAGAGTGCCTACTTAAGACAAAGAAAATATTTAAGTATATTTCACTTTCTTGAGTGGGGATCGATCCTACAACCGTCGCGTTACAGTCACACCTTGTGCCGTTGCACCACGGCGGCCTCATAACCATAATAAGAATAACTAATCGTCATTTACCGTTCGAGTGAACAGCTTGTGTAAATATAATAATATTTTATGTTAAAGGTTACGCAATAAGGTGTCCCCCACCAGACCATTTGACTTTCGGTAAAATCAGTTCGCAGAGTTCGCTAGTGAAAATGCAAGTGTTGTAACTAAATGGTTGCGTTTGTATTTGATTTCTTTTATATTGTTATTTTTATCGTGTCGACGTTTAAGACTAATATCACGTACCCGCCACTCTAATATAATCGGGTTATACATAGTGAAAGGGGATATAAGGTTTGTACTCAATTACAATATTATTATCATTAAATTTAGCTTAATTTACTTTTATTTATGCTTAATTATACAATTAAATATGTTGTTATTATTATTTTTTTACAAATTATTCTACTAAGTGAAAGCAGTGTTTGTTGTTTTATGCTAACTTATTTTAAATTTTCGGGCATTTTTTGTCTTTGACATTTTTTTTGCTTGTGATATAAATATAGAAAAGTTCAGAAAGATATTAACGTTGTTAATAAATAATATAAATGATGTTACTTTTTTTTTAACTCTTAATCAAAGATTTTTTAATTTATTAAATAACTACCTATAATCTCTAGATTATGACCAGGGTCGTATTTTCTACAGTAGGTACCTAACCGCTAAATAAAAGGATAGCCTTGCCTGTTGTCTAATTGCATAATAAGTGATAAATGGAAAAACCAGAAACAAAAAAGAAAGGTATTTTACAAGTTACATAAAAATATTATATTTCAACTTATAACTTGTTATCTTTAAAACAGTTCTAAATTATTATATTTGCTGTTGACTGCTGTGAAATATCAATTAGGTACTCTCAAGCGAAAGGAAATTTATGGTGTAATAACTAGACATCGGATTATATGCATTTGCATACGCAAATATTTGTAGCAATATTTTAGTAGCGTTATCATATATTTTGGGACTTTTTCATTGAAAGTGCTTATTTCAGTAGTTACGTGTACGTGTTAGGCATGTTGTATAAAGCCTAACAAGTATTCATGTACCTACACGTAACTACTGAAATTAAATGTAGTTTTCTATAAAAATCCCGATCTCGAAAGAATAAAGAAAAATTAATGCAACAAACTCTGCCCGAAAAGGTTTCCTGCCAGAAATGGCGCCAAATTTCAAATTCTGTCCGGTAACGTCAGTTGACGTTGTAAACTCATTTTCAGCCTTTAAATTAATATTAAGTGACAAGCGTCACTAGTGTACTGCTGAAAACTTGCAAAAATATGTTGTTGCTTTTTCTCGATTTTCTTGTCACAATAATTACAATAAATAAGTATAATTCTTATAATTTATCGTTTATTATATTTTAGTATGTCATTGTAATTCTAATATTAATATAAGTATGTTTACATATACTGTGAAAATAAATGAAAATTTTAATAATAAATGTTCTTTTGATAGTGCATATTTCGCAGTTATTAATGCATATCGCACGCACATGTATATGTCATATTGGTAGTGCATATAATCCGATTTCTACTAATAACCCATTACCTACGTAGCTTATCGTCTTGGCGACACGTTACACCATAGATTAAAATAATTTAATCATTGAATTATTATACTCTTAAAGAGCAGTGCCTGGACTTGCTATCACAGGTATACACCTGTGGTAAGCCTACTTGGCCTGTGGTAAGCTTCAGGGGCCCCTTTACAAGTTCACTAACACTCGCCTTCATTGCTGCATATCAATAAAGCAAATTATAGCAAAGGAAATGACTACCATATATATTATGTATAATTTAGTTACAAACATGGCTGCTTATCAAAGAACAATGTTTATTATAATTTCTATAGCATATAACATATAAATAACAGTATATTAGTATCGGTAAAATAAGTAAACAATATTATTTAATTATTCCTTCCTCAACACACAGCGTCTCGACTTTAAACTGAAAGTAAAGAAAGGAGTGTCTTCTAAGGTATGTCTTTTCTGCTATATGCGAAGTACAAGAGTGAAGTTAATTAGATGACGTACTGGTTAAAAGAATTTTATATTTTCTAACATCTTTTTATGTAATCCTTAAAATTTAAAAATATATATACTAAAGAAAAAATCGTGCCGATTGGGGCTACCTGACGGTGAGATTTGAATGCGATGGTCGTTGGTTCAGTCCCCTCAGCGTCATTCCTCTGATGCTCAAATTATGATGATATTCAAATTAGTTACGTTTCTCCGTTCTCATAAAATTATGCTTTAGTTTAGCCACTTAACGTGCATTATCCTGATTTTTTGCCACAATGCGTATATTTGTGTATAGGTAATATGAATTACCACTAAGAAAAATAATGTTTTTTTTAGATGACATCTAAAACTTTAAGGTGGATGCTTGGTAACAAACTCCTCATAATCTTTGCAGTATTAGTGTTTTGCTTGTTCATATCCACAGTAGTATTAGCTGCTCAAAATGTGAAATTAAAACGATTAGTAAAATTAAATAGTATGCAAAAAATGGCAGAAAGACATATCGGTAACAGAGGTCCTACCACTAATGCACAAGTAAGTAACTTATTTGTTAGAAAATATTTATAGCGTGCGACTGTGAACGTGACAGGCTGTGGGTTCGGTTACCACTAGAGAAAATGAAGTATTTTATACTCGTATATCATTTCCTCGCTCAGACAAAGCGTGGCGTTGAGTTCCGCCACTCCACACGCAATGTCTCCAGGAAATGGGACTAAAGTGGAGAACGAAAATGTTTTAATGGGAACGGAAACACCTTTATGTGCGGGATAGGACGTGAAGGTTAACACAGTTTTTTTTTATTATATAAGAGAAAAGGTAAGTAAGTGTAAGACTATTAGGTATAAATAAATACTTCCTTGTAAAATATTTATCTTTTTCAGATCAATTATTACAGGCTTCCAAAATATGTGAAGCCGACCAATTATAAGCTTACATTATATCCTAACCTTTTAAAAAAAACATTTCAAGGAAATGTGATTATAAATTTTGAAGTTCTAGAACCAACTAAAGTTGTGTCTTTACATTCCAATGATTTAACAATAAATTGTGTTACATTAACAAATGAGTATAATCAAAGTATACCAATTACGTCTACGGTACTCGTAACTTCAGTAGAAACACTACAAATTAGTCTAATAAAGACTATAAAACCTAATATTGGCTATCGAATTCACATTATTTTCTCTGGAAGATTAGACAAAGGAATTGTTGGATTTTATGAAAGCTCTACGCGAAACGGAAAGTAAGTACTTACCTAAATTAATATTACAAAATATTTAGTCTTTCTTCTTAATATATCTTGACAAAAACATGTAGTTTAGATTGAAAGAGGCCCCACGATCTCTTAAACTTTTACCTCTTAACATCACCTCTTTAAATTCATAGTCGTAACTTTAGACATACATTATCATTGATGACTAGCATTTCCTCTAGTGAATCGATGCGTTCTACAATTCGAATTTACTATCTGTAGTGGAATAATGACTTTGACATTGAAATTGACAGTAAAGATGTAGAGTGACATTTTTGCTTATTATTTAATCCTTTTAGAATTTTGGATAGGAGGAACATTTATTAACGTTTGTTGACTTTTTTGAATATACAATACAATACAATATTACATGAATTTACAATATATTTCATTTTTTAAACGTTTAAGCATATTTAGTGGGAGTAAACTTTGCCGCAATAAATCTGTTAATTTTCCAAAAATGATGGAAAACTCTTATAAAATTAAATTATCTGAAAGATTATCCCCTGCGGTTTGTCCTGTACACTATTCGCTGTACTTAAATCCTAATTTAAAGTCAGGTTTGTTTGATGGAAAAGTTATAATAGATGTAAACGTTAAGGAAGAGAAAAACTTTTTAGCTCTCCACACAAAATTTATCGATATAGATAAGATTGAAATGTTTAGAAACAATGACGAAATATCTATATCAAAATATTTAGAAGTAAAATCTTTGGAACAACTGCTTGTTCAATTTGATGATCAAATTACTCCTGGCAATTACCAGTTACATATAAACTTTTGTGGTAATCTTACACGCAACATTGTTGGATTTTATTTATCATATTTAAAAAATAGGAGGTAATCATAATTTTTGATCATGTACTTTTTTTATTTGTTTTATAAAAAAATCTCATCATAAATTTGTTTTTATGTGAATCTAATTTTTTGTAGTACAATGGTGGCAAGTAAGTTCCAGCCGACGTATGCTCGCCAAGCGTTTCCATGTTTTGATGAACCTGAATTTAAAGCAACCTATGACATTACTTTAGTAAAACCTTTGGATTATGTGGCACTTTCTAACATGAATGTAAGATAATTTCTTCAGGTAATTAGTAAATTAGTTGAAATATGCATGACTATTTATTTTTGTAAATTAGTTCTGACTTAAGTAATCTTAATTTAACAAAAATTGGTTCAATTGCCATTTAGGGGAATACATTTTTTATATCCTGACTCATGTACACTGTAAACTCCATCTCAATGACCCAGCTATACAAGGGGATACAGCATGAAAATGAAAAAAAGACAAAGCTAGTAAAATAGTCATGATTTAATAGTTAGATGAACTATTTTTTATTAACTTTTACCAACTTCTTAAAATAAGGTAAATACAAGTATACTTAAAATATGTTTCGATTATTTAGGAAGTGTCTAAAGTTATGAATGTAGATTCAAATTCTGAAGCAGTTACATTTGCTACAAGTGTGCCCATGTCAACATATCTAGCATGTTTTGTCATATGTAACTTTGATTACAAGAAGGATATTATTAATACAAATGGAATTGGAGAACATTTTATTTTGAGATCATTTGCACAGAAAGATCAAATGCACAAAATTGATTTTGCTCAAGATATCGGAAAAAGGGTTACAGAGTATTATATTAAGTATTATGAAGTGCCTTTTCCGTTGCCAAAATTAGGTATGTGATTTAGCTAATTTAATAACTTTGCGAAAGAAATTAATACATTGAATTATTCCAATTATAGAGTACACTTGTTAAAATATTCTCACATCTTCATGTAGTGTAGTAAATTAGCATGAACATTCATTAACATAATATTCAATTATTTTAAATGAATAATAATTTATTACTTTATTTATTATAGTCTTATTTTTCTTCTTCTGCTAAAGAAAATAAAATGCACGGTTGAGCTCCAGCACTTACCACTCAACGATTCAAAAATTTGATGGGAAGTGTGGAATGGAATGTCTTAACACTAGGTTCTCTTTATTAGAGATACAGAGTGAAGTTACAAAAAAAAATCTATTTGACTGCATAATAAGTATGGCCATAAAATATTTACAGATATGATTGCAATTCCTGACTATGTATCCGGTGCTACTGAACATTGGGGTTTAATAACTTATAGAGAAACATCTTTTTTAATTGATGAAGCTACAGCATCTTCAAGAAATAAAATCAGTGTTGCCAACACAGTGGCTCATGAATTAGCTCATATGTGGTTTGGAAACTTAGGTTGGTATACACTGTAGTTTGTACTTATATGTAACACACACTTCATCATACATGTTCATTAATAACTTAAAAACATCTTCCAAGTAAGCCTCCATAAGTAATAATTTGAAAATTGAATTGACTCTATTAATAAAATAAAAAAATATTATATATTATTTCAGTAACAATGAAATGGTGGGATGAGGTATGGCTGAACGAGGGATTTGCATCGTACATGCAGGTTAAATCTTTGAACGCTGTGGAGCCATCCTGGACAATGGTATGGTTATTTCATAATTTAATTTATAAATATATTGAATACTACACAGTACTATAATTATGTTACAACTGATGTTTTTTTTTCAATCAACTGATTAAAGTAGTAAAAAATGTTTAACATAAGGAAGTAACATATCATAATAAAATATACAATATATGTTGTGGCACAAAGACAAACTGCTTGACTACTAGCACAATGGTTTAATTGGGTGATTGTTAAACCTAATTATGTTTGTATCTTTTTAGTTTTATGCACTTGATATGTAGCTTTTTTATATAATTTTTTTATGTCACACTTTTTTATTAGGATTTATTAGCTTTAGCTTGGTTATTAGGATCATAAGTTGGTAAAGTCACATCTTATTATTTTCTTGAGGGAGTTAATAGTTCCATAGTACAAAATGGACAAAGAGGAAGGACACCTAATAATAATTTCTTAATACCTATTCAAAGATACTCTACTTGGCGTAGTTAATCGATTTTTTTTCAATTTCACAATACAACGACTGATTGTCGCTGTGATAAATTTTTATTACTGTCATTCGCTTATTGACACAAGTAAGGTTAAGATAAATTGATTAACATAAGAATCATCAAAATTGAACAAGGTGTCTGATCTCTACAACACTACATAAACTCGTAAACGCATTACCCTCCTTTGCATTGCGTAGTCGGCTAAATTAGGAGCCCATCTTCAAACTCGGACTGGAATATCCTTACTAAATATCATATAAAATGTTTTTGTTTTACATTACAGTTGGACCAATTTTTAACTAAGACTTTACATTCAGTGCTTGTTACTGATGCCAGACAATCTAGTCATCCTATTGTTCAAACGGTTGAAACCCCCGATCAAATAACTGCCATTTTTGACTCTATTTCATATAATAAAGTAAGTAATAATTCTAAAATCTTTAGTGTTATTGAGCCTAAGATCCGGTACACTAAAAAAAAGTGAAATTGAACGAACAAAGTCAACGCCGCGCTTTGCCTCGTTACTAAAAGGAAATGAAAATAGTTTTTTAAATTAAAATGTTTTTATGTATTCTGGTAGAATCCTAAAATTTATGTTTATAATTTAAAAAAAACGAAACTACGTAGTATGTCTATAATATATGTAGTAGTCAAAGAAAAAAAAGAAACAAAAACAATGTATTCCAATTTGTATATTCCGATTTGTATATTCCATTCCAGGGTGCTTCAGTGCTAAGAATGTTAGAAGGCTTCATTGGGGAAGAAAACTTCCGTAAAGGTGTTTCGGATTATTTAAAGAAATATAAATTTGGCAACACCGTAACTAAAGATCTACTACTGTGCTTGGAGCCGTATTTTAAGAAAGAACATCCAAATTTGAATTTATTGTAAGTGATTTTCACGAACTATTTGCCGCTGTAGAAAGGGTCTACCGGAATTAACTTATATCTTAGTGGAAGTAAACACCATACTATACTATTTTTTTACGATCCCAAAAAATCTAAAAGTAAAAAAAAAAATAATAAGCTTAAAGACAGCCACATTCAGTTTAAATTTCGTAAAGATATCTTCTATTCATACCGAGAAAATAAACTTTAACTTTAAGGGTTGCTACCTCCAAAAGCCTCTTGTTGTAAGAAGAATAATATATTAAAAAAAACGGTATATTGCTATTTGGGATAAAAAGCAATAAAATCATAGTAAAAAGATTTCATTAGAAGCCAGTGTAGCTTTTCCATGCTTATCCTGCTGGAGCTTTTAAAGTAATTGTAAAGCAATGTTTTTTCACACTGTATTCCGCATGTAACAGAATAGGCAAAGGGAACTAATGCAAACACTTAGATTCTTATATTATTATTTTTCTATTACATTCTGCAATTTTTTAAAAATTGAGGTTTACGACTTTCATATTCCATAGTTTTATTTAATATTCTTTTAAATTTCAGATACATAATGGACACGTGGACAAAACAAATGGGTTACCCCCTAATCAATATACAGCCGAGCGATAAAGAAAATACTTATATCATTACTCAAAAAAGATTTTTGATTGACTCAAAAGCATTAATAGCACAACATTCTGAATATGGGTAAATTTAAGGATACTTTTTATAACATATTAGTTGTGGGTTTTTTTAATATTTTCATTTCTTAGCTCTCGTGCTCTTAGTAGGCAAACTGCGGCGTTGAGTTCCGCTGTTCAATGCCTCCAGACTGCCGCGGGAAATAGGGAATGGAGTGTCTTAACACTAGGTTTCCCCTGCTTAGCCTGCTTTCCGCGAGATACAGCGTGAAACTATTTTTTTAATTTTCTTTATTAATGTTTGTTCTAAGGTCTACATACCTATTTTATTAGTTAATTAAAAAGTTAAGTCAAAGTGATAAGCTATAAAAATATTTTTTCTTTTTTATCTGTTACTTAAACTATGCTCAGAGCTAAACATAATCATCTTGAGGTATTTAATAATAGTTACGATATTTTTGGTCGTGTTTTTCTACATAATTTACTTAATACTATTTTAATTCCCATTATAATGGAAGTTCAAGTGCCTTGGAGAGTGCCTAGGAAGCTTCTACTATAGAGCATATGACCAGTTCGTCGAACCTACTATCATGTGTACAGACTGACTGTGCCCCACTGCGCTGCAATGGCCTTGCTTATAATTAATGAGTACATTTTTGTTACAGATATCGTTGGTTTGTTCCAATAACTTATAAAACGAATGGTGGTGTAAAAGAAAATATCATGTGGTTCCCTGATATTAGCGACAGTGGTTCGTAAACTTCATATATATTTTTTTTCCTATTAAAAATAGGAATAGGCTTCACTGTGTATCCAGCATGTATAGAACAAAATAAATAAATCAAAACTCTCCCCCTAATTTTCGAGACATTGCGTATTGAGTGTCAGAACTCAACGCCGCGCTCTGTACTCTTTCCAGAGGGTTGAAATGAAAATAATTCTCGAAAATGAACTCGCGGAAAATGAAGAATCCTCCTGGGATCCTTTTGTCTCTTGGAATACAGCGTGGAGCAAAAAAAAAACATTAAATTATATAAGGTAAAACATTAGATGTTATAATTCAATATCTCTTATTAGGGGAAAAGTAAAAAAGGATTCATATAAATGTTATCCAATTAGTCCATGGAGTTTTGAAGCCATAAAATACTTTACTTGCTTTTACCTCACCCACGTGTTTGAAGTGTTTTGAACTGAGAGTTGTGAATGTCCAAAGTAATTCTTACCACAGATACAATCAAAAGAATTAACATAATGTAATCTAGTCTATAGCCTTCTACAAATGGACTAACCAATAAAAAGAGAGACTAACGCAATCCAAACAAACAAACTTTTTAGCTTAAGGTATAATATTATTAGAATAAATTAATTTTTAGTGACATTATCTGTGGGACAAGGAGAAAAATGGTTAAAGATAAATAACAATCAAGTTGGATATTATAGAGTTAATTATACCTCCAGTATGTGGGGTGCCTTGACAGAACAACTAAAAAATAATAATCAACAGGTTAGTGTAAATGCAATGGTTTTACCTTTATTCCTCCTCGGGGGAATGAGTATATATTTATTATCTTGGTCTGGTTGACAAAGGGGACAAACTGTGGTGTTAAGTTCTGTCGTTTAACGCACTGTCTCAAATCTAACAGATAAGAGCGCCGTGCTCTAGTCTAAAAGTAAAGAAAGAAAATGTTGCCTATGTTGTATATATCTCTATTATGTTCTGACAAGCCGGCTAAATAGACGCTACCTTTTGCAAGCGCCACAATAGTTAAACTCTCTATGCGAAGCTTTATCTAATGCGATGCAAGCTTCACCCACCACAATCTTTCAACTAATCTGCTCATAGTCTTCGGACTGATTGCACGATGAGCTCAAATAAAAAAAACGCACTGTCTCAAATGTAACAGATAAGAGCGCCGTGCTCTAGTCTAAAAGTAAAGAAAGAAAATGTTGCCTATGTTGTATATATGTATATTGTATACTGAAATTTAAATATCTAAAAATCAGATTAATTAATTATCTTACTATGCCAATTATATATATATTTTTTATTTAGCTTTACGTTATATCCCCCGTTAAGAAGGGTAAACAGAGGGAACATAGTGTCCGTCCGTGTCCGTAAGACACTCCGTTCCCCACTAACCGCTATGATTTCGAGATATTACATGTGGAGTGATGGATCTCAACGCTGCGGTTTGTCTTGTTACAAAAGCGTGGTAATTGTATTCTTCCAACTGAATAGGCTACCATTTTTTAACATTTGTCATATTCTTATGTTTTTAGCTAACAATATCAGACAGGTCCAACTTGTTGGACGACGTTTTTGCTTTGGCTGAAGCCAACATAATAAAATATGAAATAGCACTCAATCTATCCACTTATTTAGCTGTTGAAAATGATTTTGTACCATGGGAGACCGCATCCGCCATATTTGATAAATTATCACACAATATCTTAAATACGGATGCATATGAAAATTTACAGGTAAGTAAGAACATATTTTTTTAAGTGTTGCATAGGAAAAGCGTAATAATATTTGTTTCTAATGAGTGTTCCGCTCGCTTCTACATATACACTACATTAATATAATATGTTTGTATTTGTATGTGTAATATATCTCCATATAAACTTATATTTTTAATCCCTCACTATGTACTAGTAAAAGTCATATTAAAATCTATTCCATATTTTTAAAGGTTTTAAAGTCAACTTTTAAAGTCGTACAGCGTGCCACCGGGAAGTGCGTTATTTTTAGTTTCACGCTGTGATCTCACATAGCTGGAGAGGCAGAGAAAACCTGGCCACATAGTGCTAAGATCTTTTCCTACTTATTACGCCAATAATTAATAATGTGCAAACAAATAAACATATAGCAGTTAATAATATTTTTTATGAATCCAACAAGTACTTATTATAATCTCTTAATGTAAAAAATATACACTTACCCATTATAATTATTAACAAGTCAATATTTAAATTCTAATAGGCAATTATTATTATTTTTACACAAACTCAGATTACTTTTTTTAACATTATCTTAACTTAATATTTTCCAAACTAAAGTCAAAATAAAATAAAAACCACTCAAAGATATCTATACTAATATAACAAAGCGAAAGAGTTTGTTTGTTTTGTCAACACCAAAATCTCTGGAACTACTGGTCGGATTTACTTTTGGTTTGTTTTCTATAAAAGCTAAATTCTTCAGTTTAGTTTAGTTTAGTTTAATTTTTAATTAACCTTAAATAATGAAATAACAATAATAAGGAACACCATAATATTACTTTAGCCGCGTAAATGAAATATTTAATATTTCCATTTTCCTTGCTCGGTGCGGCGTTGAGGTCTACAACACGCAATGCATCTAGAATTCGGCAGAATTTGATATGTTATTTATATTCCTTTTTTTCAGAATTATGTACAGTATTTAGTAAAATCATTATACGCCAAGTTATCCTGGGAAAAGTCGGAATTGACAATAATAGAAAGGTAATTATAAAATCTAGCCTTCCTCCTAAATTTAGAAAATATATTTCAGGATGTGTTTGTTGTACAATAAAAAATATATTTTTTAAACGTTGTTTATCCTATTTTTTCTTTTCTCATCATTTTTATTTTATTTTATGTGAAAATCCACTATAAAAATGACGGTTGTGGGTTCGATTCCCACTTAGTTTTTTTCGGAGCACCAATAGTTTTTTTATTTCTTCGCTCTGCTAACAAGATAAATCGCGGCTTTGAATTCCGTCGCTTATTACGTCTTCGTCGTACGTATTGAAAGTTGAGCGACGTGAGGGGAATGAAGTGTCTTAACACTATGATGCATAAATAAAGAAAGTCAAATTTAAAAATATCATTTATCTTTTATTTTGTTTGTTTCAGTCTATTACGAACGCGAATTTTGTCTTTAGCTACAAATTATCAATTACCCGATGCTGAGACTAAAGTAAGGAACATATTCCTGTCTTGGCTCACTTCCCCAAACACTACAAGGATAGAACCAGATTTACGTGATTTTGTATATTACTTCGGTAAGCTTTCACCGTTTACTATAACGTATAGTAAGGGGGCACGGCGTGGATGTTTGATCCAATCCGATACTTAGTGGACAGCAGTATTCCTTTGTCTACTACAAAGGAATACGATCCACCCGATTTTTATATCTATATGTGAAATTTCGCAAACTATTTTAACTTCTTCGCTCTGGTAACAGGACAAAGTGCTGCTGTTAGTTCCGCCACCCAACACTCTCGAAAATTCAACGGAAAGTGAGGAACACAGGTTCCCAGATTCAGGTTCAGTTCCCAGATCAACACACCATGCCTTCAATTCGGCGGAAAGTGGGGAACGGAAGTATCTTAATGGGAACGGGGTATCTTAACAATAGGTTACCAGGTTTTCTCTGCTATGTGCAGGATATAGTGTGATGCTAAGAAAATATATTGATAAATATAAAAACGTACATTGTAGCATATTATGTTTAATTTAACTTTCATATTAAGGAATGAAAGCAGCGACTCAGGAAGAATGGAATAAACTTTGGGACATTTACTTGAAGGAGGATGATGTTCAAGAACAAACAAAAATACGCATTGCATTATCTGCACCCCGCGACATTGATATTCTAAAAAGGTATTTAAATAAAATAATAGGATATAATAATGGTATAGAAATACAAAATGAAATATGTATTATTTTCATTTCCTCAGTATAGATTATTATATTAGTATAGATTTCCACAAGTGGGAAACGAACCCACAACTTGTCGTGTTTGCAGTTGCATGCTTATGCCACAGCCTCTGACGGTTCGATTTAATTCGCACCGACTTGCACTTGGCCGGTTTTTCTATAATCGCGAACACAATATTTTGTGTCTCTCTACCTACAGAAAAAAAAAACCGTAAAATATTTAGTGAAGATATAACAACATTGTTTTAGGTACCTACAGCTCGCTTGGGATGAAAATAACATTCGAAGTCAGGACTACCTAAACGTGTTAGCCGTTATCAGCTCTAATCCCAACGGTACTGACTTAGTGTGGGACAATGTACGTGAAAATTGGCCAAAACTTGTGGACCGATTTACATTAAACAGCAGGTACTTGGGGAGTTTGGTACCGAGTGTGACGAATACTTTTAATACGGAGAAGCGGTTAAAAGAGGTTTGTAATAAGTTGTTTTCATTATACTAATATTATAAATGTGAATGTATGTATGTTTGTTTGTTACGCCTTCACGCCAAACTACTTAACCGATTAACATAAAAGTGTGTACACATATTCTTAGAGATATAATATAAGGAGAAAATATACTTTTTAACCGACTTCTGTAAGAAAAGGAGGTTATCAATTCGACTGTATTTTTTTTTTTTTTTTTTTTTTTTTTTTTTTTTTTTTTTTTTTTTTTTTTTTTTTTTTTTTGTTTT
>DWNA01001238.1:0-15644 GCA_018249835.1 Heliconius besckei | reverse complement strand
AAACAATTGGAAAATCCTTATTGAAACTACGAAAATGTGGGTTGCATTAGGGTTTAATTAATTTTCACATTATCTTAAGTGCTTTGCAAACATACATTATATGAATAATCCAGTAGTAAAAGCGGGCGAAGCCGCAAGAGGGTCGCTAGTATTATATAAAAGTTTGTATGGTTGAACGAGCTTATCTCAGCAACTACTTGTTAGAATTGAAGTATTATTTTTGTGTTGTCACGCCAATCAGAATAACCACGGACACTTAGAACGTGTGACACAACTAAGTCTTTGACCAGGCTAAATTCCACGCTAATTTTTCCACTCCACTCCAATTTCCACTTCCACTTTCCAATTTCCACTCCAGGCTAAATGAGCACGACCACGGAAACCAGACACGAGAGCCAAAGTTATATAATATAAAATAACTCAATATTTGAGTTGAGTTAATAATACCAGAAGGATTTATAGCCGCGCGGCTTTTAATAAAAGCGCTTGGACTGTAGATAGATACGTATTTCTGTTTAAATAAAACACGGCTCAAACGTAAATGCAATCGACGACAAAACTCCGCCGGCGCATTTCTCTGAATGTGAAATTAATTAACCCGCATACATATAAAAATAAGATGAAATTGCCGTCTGTGACTTTTAAAGTTATATTAATAGATGCCGTTTGGTGCAGGGACGGTTGTGTTCGATTCTCGTTGGGGGGAAAGACTTGTTTTAATTTTCTTTTTCCTTTCCAGCTTTGGTGAGAAGATAAAGTGCGGGGTTGAGTTCCTCCTTTCAACCACCATCGCGCCATCTCGCAATCCGTCGATAATTGAGCGTAAATATAATTTATGAACCCAGAGCAAAATTTCAAAATCATTCACACGTAAGTAAATGCGGTGGATTGTGGATCCTACATTAATTGGGTTTACAATAATTACATATATTTAATGTTATATAATTAACCCATCTTTAAAATCTATAATATTTTAATCAATCTGTCCTAATTGATATCGATGATAAATCAAAATATTATTTTATTTAAGCACTTTGAAATGAGCAAGTAGTATAAAAATTTCAGTTATGTATGTTCTATAAGCAACTACTATTAGTTATTATAAGTAGTTAATTTGTAGAGTTTAATTATTCTATCTTTACAATAAAGAAATATTATGAAACTCGAGTAGGTAAGTGGCAACGAGAAAGGATCTCTAAGATGCAACAATTCAAATTCATGAAGGAAAATAACGTCTTCCTTCCGATATGAGTTTGTTCGACGATTGATGTTCCGAAATTCGACCTAGACATTAGTTAGATACTATAAAACGAAATCAGAAGGGAATACAAAATCTTTGATATTCCGCATTCTACTAGGATTCGCAGAGATCTTTTTTTTCACTTTTTTAAAGCCTCTACGAGGGTGACTTGTTTAAATATCATTTCCGTATCCGGATTCTATAATTTCATAGTTGCGTGGCAGAGATCAACGCAGCACTACGTCATCAGCACAGCTAGCAGAGATAATATGAACATAATTTAAATATAACTATTCCCCAGGATGAAGAACGAGCCTTTAATCATAAAATGTTCTAAGTACGTTAAAAAACCTTCAATAAATATTATATACCTCATGTTTAATACAAGTTTTTCTTTAATTATCTATTGCGGTGCGAAAACAAATGTCCGAATTTAAAATTTCATCGCAACTGACTGACTATCCAATTGTACTGTAAATTTTTATTTTTCATTGGTCATCCAAATATGTATGAAATTTATTTTTGTGCTTTTATTTCGTTAATAAAAATGGAGAGACAAGAGTTTTTAATTTGTTTGATTTTGAATATAAACTTTACTTTGATATTATATTTAAAAACTTATAATATTTTAACCTAGTTTTAAAGGCACTCTGTTCCCATTTAAGACACTTCAATTTCCCACTTTCCAGTGAATTCTGAAGGCATATGAAAACATTAAATATTCTATTTCTTGGAGTAGGAATAGAACCCACAACCTAAACGCCTGTGCTCCTGCCGCTCGACTACAATTCAATGACGTCTACTATAAGATATTCAATAATAAACAATCATAAAAGAGCCATGTAAATAAAATAACCAACATTTTCTTAAGATAGTGCTGGCATTAATTAAAACACATTCTAAGTGTAGTTAGTAAATATAAATTACAGGTATTCAATGGGTGCTAGTTATTAACGGTGGCAAATAAAAAGGAACGTCCGCCCAAGTGTCAACGTTGAGTTCTATAAAATTAAATATATGTTTTTGTTTTTGTTTAACTTGGCACGTCTTGGAGATTTCTTGTAATTTACAAATGCAATCATCAATATATACATACATATTTTCATATACTAGACGTCGCCCGCACCCTTGTTTGTGTGGATTTTCAGATAAAGGAGAACGAACCAGATAGTAAAATGGAAAATATATTTTTTATCCTATTTCCATAGGGCTGTAAGGAACACAGCACACTCCAATTTAAGCCTGGTTCCTGCCTATCCCCAAGCAGAACGGGCCCATTAAGGACTACGTTGAACTCGTAAGAGTAAAACTGCCAGGAAAGGAGGCGTTCCCGTCTTACTCTTTATTAACCGCTAAACCGGACTTTACATGCGCAAATTGAGCGTTCTACACCGCCGCGTAGCTCCTGTACCTGACCTGACCTGAGTCACTAAGACTCGAGACAGAATCGCTTTTAAGTCTGAAACTGTACCATGGTACACCAAAGCCAGCTAGCTACCTAATTTATTATCAATTAAAATTTAGGTTAACGAGTTTAAACTATAAATTTTATTTTAATAATTGTAAATAACATAAAAAAACGAGAACATTTAATATTATTTTCCGATATTCTTTTTTCACACAAAACATTGCGAGGAAATATATATATTTTTAAGCATTACTTTACAATTATTATCGTTAAAAATACGTTTTTAAGATTTTTTTTATTTGGAAAGAATATAGATAAGAGTATTTAGATTTGAACTTGGTTCCCTCCGAATTCATCCGGCCTTTGGCTTGTTAAACTATATTGTTTTAGCTTTAAATAACACTTCAAAATATAAGAAATCAAATATTACACTTAACTGACACGATCGTTGTGGGTTCAATTCCAACTTGAGGCAATATTTATAATATATATTTTTATCATCTTAGATCTTAAAAAAAGTATTAAAAAACAATTATATAGCAACCACTTACCCTGGTCATGTTCTATCCTGACGTGCCTCAGTCCATTCAATTTGAAGGTCAAAGTGAAGATATAATGATCGTCGCTGCTATCTCTCACTATGAAGGAGCCATCCGGTTCGTTTGAGAGGATCTTCTCAGCAGCCTCGACGGATATCGGGCCCCAGTACCAGCCGTACTAAAAACATTATTTTTATTATTAAAAAAATGATTATAATATAGGTTGCACATAGCATGGTCGGCAGAGGTTTTCAGGGGAACCTTAAGACATTTAACGCCGCGTTATGTCTCGTCGCGTGAGTGAGGAAATGAAATAATAAATATTTCACCCCCCGAGTAGGAATCAAAGCCACGACTTCGATCGTGTTTACGGTCGTTCGCATGTGCTCCTGCGCTACGACCCGCTTTTTAATATACTCATATATTTATATGTTCTTTTTATATATTTATATTTTTATAATGCATGACTTACATTTTTAGCTCTCAATTTATTTAAGATCTACATAGTTGAACCTAATTACCTAATTATTTTTAACTAGTCGTTGCCTTCAACTTTGGTTGCGTGGATTTTTCAAATTGAATCCTCGTTTTTTTACGTTCCCGCACGTATTTCTGGAAATATTTTTGTGCTTCTCTACACTGACCTACACTTAGTAGTTTCGTCTGTGAATTGTCAGTCAGTCACTCAGTAACAGAAGAGTATCATATATGAGTATAGATTAGACTAGATAATAGTTTAATACTTTACAAATCAAAGTATATTTCATTGATATTTGAAGCAGCAACTACCAAATATAAAAAGATTCAAAGATAAAACTACCCAAATTCTCTCTATAGTAAACAAATTCTTATTAGTATAGTACCAAAAAATTTTTAGAAAATCTGAGCTCCTCCTCCTACAAGAGACACAAATGGGTACAAAATCCTTACCGATCTTATAATTTGCAATTCATTATTCCCTTTGAAATACTGCAAATAACGGATTCGTCGTCGTTAATCGTATTGTCAGTAATGGTAAGATTCTTATTGGAATATCGCATTTTTTCTCATAAGTACCAATAGGTTTTATTTAATTTTTATGCCAGTCGTGGCATAGGGGCACTAGCGTGCAACTATAAACGCGACAGGTTGTAGGTTCGATTCCCACTCGAGAAAATTAAATATTTTATATCTTAATTTTTGGCTCTGGTAGCGAAACAATTTAGACGCTTTTGTAAAGGTTTATTATAAGTTTAAATTATATTTATTTTATAGATATATTTCATCCCCCGATTATATTATTATATTGAGATGAGTTTTTATAGATATACTAACGGCCCGCCCGCGGCTTCGCCCGCTTGAACTACATGATTCATTTAATAAACAGAAATGACTGACAGTCAAATGTGTTGATATCAATGAATAATTTAATTTACTCGTTCAGAAACAGCCTTAAATGTTGAATTATTGATTGAATTAATAAAGCTAATTATAATTGGGCTTTGTGGTTGCATACCGTGCAGTATTGCTTATAGCACTGCAGGACATTGAACAAGAATCAAACCCAGGGCCATAAAGAGAAGCCGTCCGACTCAGTCACGGTGGTCTCAAATACTCGCAAAATACCTGTATATAAACTACTTTGTAACTCGCAAAATACCTGTATATAGGAAGCAAGAATAACGAATATTCAGACCGAACAAAGTTCACTGTAAGCTTTGTTAGTGATGCCCTTCAATCCGATTATATCAGATAAGAGTGGATCGAACCGATTTTACTCTTATAAGCTTTTTATTTCCTTTGAAAGCTTGTTTTTTTTGTATTCATACCGTCATACCGGAAGCCAGCCGTGGCCCAGTGGAAACGCGATAGGTGGTGGGTTCGATTCGCACTCAAGGAAATTAAATATTTAATATTTTCACTATCCTCGCTCTGACGACTAGGCAAAGCGCGAAGTTGAGTTCCGCCATTCAATACGCATTCCAGATTTCTGTGGAAAGTGGGGAACGTTTTTTAACGTTAGGTTACCCTACCTAACTTGCTTAACTCCCAGCGGGATACAACTTGAACTTCATTTTTTAATTTTATTTAAAAAAATACAATCGAATTGATAACCTCCTTTTTTACAGTCTCTATAAAATCACGCAGGACTCGAACCCGCGACTCTTGAAAACTGAAAATGAAACCGTAGGACAATTCATTTTCTATACGTTTCTAACTAAATGATAATAAAAAATAGTATAACGTTTATTCAAGACAAAACCGAATGGCCGAGTAAACTTCACTTCAGACTTCGAGAGATTCACGCTTTATCCCTAGCAGGGTAGTCTGAAAGAACGGAGCGCCAAACGCTACGGTCTCTACATATCTCTTTCGCCTCGTCCACTGTCATCAACCTCTTCATACATGCCCTCCGGGGGATCCTCATGCTTTTTACGTGACCTTCCTCCAGTATCTTTCATACTTTGTTTTCGAGAATGAAACTTATTGCTCTTTAAATGTTAATATATAGAAAACCTAACAATTTAAGTTATTCAACATTTTCAAAATATTATAAATATGATAACATTCTAGACGGTGGCTGTAGTGAAGTAAATTAAATGATTTGTCTAGTAACCCTTTGTGAGTCACCAACTTAATTAAAAATGCAATTTTTTTAATTTGTCCTGGTAACAAGAAAAAGTGCGGCTTTGAGTTCCGCCACTCATCAGGCAATGTCTCGAAAGATCAGCGAAAAGTGGGGAACTGAGTGTCTTAAACCTAGAACTTAGGTTCTCTCTGTCTTCCCTGCTTTATACTGGATACAACGAGAAACAGAAAAAAAATACTTACATCTTTTACTTTCTGGATAGAAGTGGCAAAGTCCATGATCGTATCTTCTTCGTTGGCCGATCTTCTGGAGTTCGACGGGTGAGGGGACTGCGGTAACGGAGGCAGAGCCCTGCGGACCGCCGCCGGGGGGGACTCCCGGCCGATCCTCTCCACACTCTCACAATCACTGGACCTTCGCCACCGGAACAGATTGCAAAAACTTTGCTTCAAATTCATCGACAGGATTCGTACTGGCGACATTTTCACTTTACCACCCTGACTAGTCTTCTTTCCTTTGTCTTTACTCTCCTCGACCACACTTATTTCTTTTGGAGTAGCCTCTTTATGCTTCTTAGTTTTAGTACTCATGCTAAGTGTATTCTTGTTAGCTTTTTTATGATTATTGTTCGTTTCCACCGATCTGGATATATCGTTGCTCTCTTTTAAGTACACAGGTGTGTTCGTCTCCTTATTGCTGTGTCGCATGTGGATGCCGACGTTGGTTACTATAGTATTGCCTTTCTTGTTGATTGTATTCCTGCACTCTGAATCGCTCGAGCTCGAATACAGCGTATGCAGATATTTCCTCATTTCGCGCAAAGTCAGATGGAGCGAATCCGTATCGGAATCGGTAACGTTCTTCTTGCATGAGGAACTTGGCAAGCTATGTCTTTTGGTTTTAGTATCTTTATGCCTGGTTTCCTTAATTTTATATCCTCTATCGGGAGCGGCGGTGACGACGATGCTTTGGGAGCTGCTCTTAGCTCGTCTTCGGTTATTCCTCTTTTTGGGTTTGCCCCTTCCGCTGCTGTGACTAGGTCGAACCATGTCGATGGGGACCGCGTAGATGTCGCTATCGAACGGCACGTTGTACATGTCCGTAATGTCCGAGGTTTTGGCAGAGAGGGTATCGTGTGATATAGCCTGGGTTATAAAGCTCGAGTCGTCCGTTTGGAACTGGGTTACGAGGGAATTATGACTACTGGAGAGGCGGGAAGACAGGGAGTTCCTCGACGACGGCCGTGTCCCCCGGCACGGGCTGAGATGTAAAAGTCTCGGGCTCGCGAATCTATGGTTGAGACATTGCCGACGTTCGTAGAGGGACTCGGTCTTCAACTTCCTCGGGTACAACGGGGAGACGTGTCTCGCCGCCATTGTTATTTCTAAGCTCGATGTTTTAGATTTATTAATATTATCACTGGTTAAAACAACTGATGGAGGCACGCACACAGCCAAACATTTACTAGGTGAGCCCACGAAGGCGGAAACACAGTCTACACTTGTGGGGAGTGGGTTATCCTGCAACAATGTTTTCCTTGTTATTGACTAGTACGGAAATAGAAGCGAATGATTGTATTGTGATATGTAGCTACTGGATTGTTTGATTCATACAATGCGAATAATGTCTTATCTCAAATATTATTTGTATAAAATGTATGTTCATTAAAAGGTCTACACTCAATTTTACAATGACACTAATAAGAAGTAAGCTTTAGTACAGAAACTATTTTATTTGCATTTCCAAATTTTTATTTTTAAATCAAATATTTAATATTGTCATTTTCTGGGTCTGGTGGCGAGGCAAAGCGCAGCATTTCCTTCGCCACTCAGCAGTGAATCCAAGATTCGGCGGACAGTTAGGAACAGAAGTGTCTTAATTGCAACGGAGTGTCTTAACACTAGATTCGCAGTTTCTCTCTGCTTACCCTGCTATATGCGGTGTACAAAATTTAGCTTAAAAGAAGCTATTAAGTAATTTCCTTATTTTTATTTTTTTCCGAATTTTAAGAAAACCTATTAAAATTTATGTAATAAATTAACTTATGAAAATCTCACTCCGCTTTCTTTTCTTTTTCCTTTTCTTCAACTATTATCAACGGAAAAATATGGAAAGCAAAATTGAAAAAAATAAATCGAAGCGCCTTTAAATTAAAATTCTTTAACTTAATTAATTTCATATCGCATAATTTAATAGTACCTACGAAAAAAAAATCTATAATAGTAAAAAAATAATTTGGATACAAATGCAATTTCCAAACACCCAAAACTTTACCAAAAAAGACCAAACTCTAATAAAAAAAGAAAAGAAACATCCAAAAAAACCTACCTGAAATTCAGGGGGAGGTTCGATGGCAGTGACAATCACTTTGGCCGGACCCTTCTTCACCGTGTTAAAGAAATCACCGCACATACGCTCGGAGGTCTCTGTCGACTCGCAGAGCGACAGCGACCGCTCATCGAAATCGCTCTCTTGCAACTGCACATTAAAGGGCAGCGGTGTATATATATACATACGTACCTACACACACATGCATACATTCACGTACATACACAATGTTTATATGTTAAGTAATGTGTTGTTATACATGGTATACTATCAGCAGCAAACAAAAACATGGCGTTCCGAATAATTTCTATTTCGAAATTCAACTTTGTAACTGAAAAAAAAATGTGGGTTTTTTCGTGTCAGTGATTTATATTAATATTATTAAAAAAAACCAAATATTTTTATTCAAAATAAAAAGTTACAAGCTTTATTTTTTGAACGTCAAATAAAATAATTTACCACGTTCACAAAAGTTAGTGCCTCAGACCTGAGAGGAACCGGCGCAAGAAAGTCAGCGGGACTTATTTTTTTTAAACTTTTAAACAAATACATATCTAATGATTGAATATAAGAAATTAATTGAATATTAGAATGATTGAATATAAGATTATGTGAACTAAAACGCACTAATATTTGATTTAAAATATATTTTTAAAAATCATCCTAAACGAGGGTAGTATAGAAAGGGGCCGAAAATTATTGGTATCTGATGTACTACCCGATTTAAATATAGGTATGACTTTACTAAATTTCATCTCTTTACAATTAGCTTACAATATAGCTAATCAATTTTACAGAAATACCCTATAGATCTGACGTTTTCTTGATATCAAGGGACTTGAATGTCTTAACAATGTGTCTTGAATTGACTGATTTAAAATCTACTTTTCATTTTTGTACGCTCTCCTGAAGTAATGATGCAGCGACGATTGTGGAGGATATAAGTGTATCAGTTGTTGAAACTGAAATGTCAGCAAAGAATTTTTCAAATACACATGCAACTTCTTGATCAGAGTTGGTTATACCATTATTAATTTTTAATTTAAATTCATAGTTATGTTTAGAGCTTTAGCTTTAGAGATGGCCTCTATTGTCTTATTACCTAATTTAACTTATTTGGAACAGATTCCAAGCAAGTCAAATTATACCGTTCAAGAGGTACAGTGGTCTTTATAGCCACAGTATTGGCTAAGTTAATTTGTAAATAATATAATAGCATACTTGCTATGTCTTTTGTAAAAATAAGATAGGTGTATCACATGTCAAATTATTATTTTTTATATTAATTACATTATTAATATCAATGATTTTGCTACTTCCTGACATAAGGAAATGTAAACATAACATCAGTTGTAAATAGTAGTCTTGTAGTTCTTTTTATTTACATTTCCCCTTCCCCTGATCAAAATAATTAAAATTGTATTTGGACAGTGAGTAAAAATTTCTGACATCTTCCCTGGATGGCTGTGTGTGAGCGCTTGAAACTCGCAGACATGATTTTTAGTGAGTGACTCAAAGCGCTCTAAATTATGACTACAGATCTTAAGGAGCTCATCCATAGAAGATATGTGCTCTGCAATTTGTCTCTGAGCACATTCATAATTATCGGAAATGGTTTTTATTTTATTATGCAATGTGGCAATCTCCAACTGTAAAGAACTCGCCTCAAGATCGTATAATAACTTTTGATTTAACATATTTTCAGAAAATTCATATATTATATATTAATTTACTATTTTCTGCAGATTATTATTTTGTTCTAGTATTTCTGAGTATTTAAGTAAATTTTTGACAAATAATTTTTAAGATTTTTGTTTTTGTCCATAATCTGCAGAAATTCTGGCTCATTGTCATCCCTTTTTTTTAGTAGTTGCAGGTTAGAGCAGTAAGAACTTGTGTTGTTAGTTTACAAATGTTTATATGTGTTAGAAAGTAAAGGGAATGCAATAAGCAAGAAAGTATGATATTAAAATTTAAAATGTAGTTCGTTACCTGCGCGATGACAGGTGACGAACAAACCGCAGCAGAAACACTTTAAAATCAAAAATGTTAATGTGCCGAATATGATAATAACGGTACAAATGTACTATATTAGAGACTTTTTCACAAGTTACGCCAAATTTAACAATAAAAATTATAAAATTTAAATTAACTTTACGTTAGAAGTATTTAAGACGTTTCTGTCGTAGTGTTGCCACAAGAAATTCTATAATTTATAATATATTATAAAGGCGTTCAAAATGAGGGGCTCGGCAATCTAGGAGTTAATTAATTAAGCTTTTAAGATTAATTATTGTGTTTGCGGGATTATTTTCGATAATTGATTTCATCGCCAACACTTATTATGTTATTACGGATAGATAATATTATAGGTTATCAAACGATTCACAAATGTCTGTGTGTTGTTGATGTTTAAGCTGTTGGTTTTAATTTTTATTTTTTAGCTTCACGCTGTTTCCTTCACATAGCTGGGTAAGCAGAGGGAACCTGGGAACGTAATATTAAGACACTCAGTTCTCATAAAGACGCGTCCATTTCCCACTTTCCGCCGATTTCTGGGGGCGTGTTGAGTGGTGCAGCTCAACTCCGCACTTTGCCTCGTTACTAAAGCGAGGAAATGGAAATACTAAATATTTCATTTCTTCAAGTGGGAATCGAATCCACAACCTGTCGCGTTAACAGTCACACGCTTGTGCCCCTGCACCACGACTGCAGCCGCCTCAATATTTTGAGGCATTTTAATTTTTATTACTTTCATGTTTTTTTCTTGGGCTAAGAGTACCTAGTGTCAAGACACTTCGTTTCGTAATTTTCGGTCATTATCATCAGAGATTAAACAATTTATTTCGTTTAAATATCGCTTCATATACATATATGAATGTATGTATATTCCAAGTATACCAGCAAAATTAATTTTTCTTTGTTTTTCGTGATGTACATTTTTATACCATCCAATAATATAAAAAAATAAAAATTAAACATATGTATACTTGTAATTTTTATAAGGTTATTTTATATTATTTTTTTAAGGTTTTTTGTCTGCACTGTGTATTTGATTAACAGGCTGCTAGCAGGTATACAATCTAAAACTTAAATTCTTTATATCATATAGGACATATAGGACAATGCATAGCAAGCTCTAAATGTTGTAAACACATACATGTAACATGAATGTATTTACAACATTTTTAAGTAATCAAAACATCTTTCTCACAGTATTCACGTCTTCGATGACATGTTAAATTTAGTTACATTTATCTCTACCATACATCAGGGTACAGATTAAGGATACTCTGGTTATGATTTTTTGTAGTTTTACATTGTATCCATAGGGAACCAGGGAATCGAACCCACAACCTGTTCAGTTTACAGTCACACACTTGTGCCCCTGCACTATCACTGGTCTTAATTGAATTATTTACTTTACAATTATGAAAACAAGTTGTAATTACACATTCTTTTCATATGTTTTTCATATAACTCATATTATGTAAGCAAATTTAGATAAAAATCAATCGCTTCAAGCACTTATAAAACACTTATTACACAAATATCATTCCAAGAAATCCTATACATAAAATAGTTTGTAAATTCATTCAACATGGCTTGTAGGATCATGTATCCAATAACAAATAGACACACTGGCTTTGCATATAAATAATTCACAGATGCAAGTAAACTATCAGAAGCTGTTTAAACAGGGAAATGTGAAATTTATGTTGACATTTGTGCTCTGCATTAAATATAATACATAGAAATTTAAAGAATGTGTTATCTCATTCATCATCTCATCTCTGTATTTAATATTGAAGACAGCCAATTAATCTAAAATGATCAAGTGTTTTTTAAAGAAAAGTTATCATGATTGTTTGGGAATAATATTATTATATTAGTATTCAACTTACTCTTTATAAGTTAATAAGTCTATAAGGTATTTTATAGTTAAATGTGACAATTATATTAATCAAATTATTTTATACAAAAAACGCTCAGCAGTAATAGAATTTAGGTATCAATGTATATCAACTGTTTAATAGAGATTTAAGATACTAAGAAGAATACAATACTAAGATACTATTTTTGGAGTAAGATAAATCATATTATAAGCAATGCAATCAATTAAGTAATTTTGTGCTTATTTCTATGCCATGCTATGCCATTTATTTTGTATACAACAATAAAAGAAATTTAAATATAAGCAAATACCAAACATCACACATGTGTAACATAATGCAAGTGAAATTAATGTAATAATATGTATAAGACATCATATATATCAAAATAATAAATTCTACAACTTTAAAAAAGTTTTAAGTTTTTGTTTGAAACTATCTGTCCTATCCATGTGGGTTTATTTATAACCTAAGTACAGAATTATGTAAACTACATTACAGTGCAATATATAGAATCCAATATAAGCAAAGCAACTAAAACAGTCTTAAACACATCTAAGATCTAATGCTAATGATTGTCTTTGTTTTTAAATTATGCAAAAAACTATTAAGAAGGCCTATAAATAAAACATAGCGGCAAGTGTTTAACACAGTGTTATAAGACAAAAGTTATAAAATTTACCTCAGATGCAATATGATGCCATCCACTCGCTGAATCGCTAGAAAACGAGCCACTTGTAATCAGTAGACCACTGTCTTCGCTAAGCGGAGGCGCCTCAGAGTGCGTAGAGAAAGACGGCGGTGACTCCATTTCCTCTAGAATCACTCAACTTGTATAAAAGTCTTGTTTAAAACATAAAACTAGCGTAAATATTATAAACTCCATAAAAATTACGAAATATACAAAAAATTTGTTACAACATTCAACACTAAAGGTGTACAGCTAAAATATGACTGTGTTAGCTGTCTCGCTCGCCCACTATCGCTGTCTTCACGGAGCTTGTTTTTTTCTAAGCGTAGAATCTTGGCTTTTCGCTTTTGAAAAAGTTGACATTATTTTCAATATTTATATTTTAGAAAAGTACTTAATCCATCTAATTAACACAACTATTCTCAATTTACTGTGTATGAGTTACATTTTCATTATATTTGTTATACCAAGTTTTCGCCTCCAAAAAGTTAATAAATCTTTTATGGGTCTGAGCATACGTGTATATAATAAAATTCCGCAGTGTATTCTAGGTTTGCAATTACCAAAATTTAAAATAACTGTGAAAAAATTCTAACAAGTAAAGCTTATTACACTGTTCAAGAATATTTAGAGGATTAACATGTATGCAATTAATGACTATTGAATGTAATGAAGGATAGCTGTCAGCAAATGTAACAGTGTAATACCATTGATTTTGAAAAGAGCAACTGAGCAATTTGCTCTTTAATAATAAGACGCTACAAGTAGTATATTCAATATTCTTTAAATCTGTGGAATCTATTAAGTTGATACTTGATACATTCTATTCAGTCCTTACTCCTAGTTTATTAATACAATAATTGCCTAATCTTTGCGTTATTCTTGGACACAGAATACATTTACTCATTACTCATTGGTCTTGGAGTAAAGCTAATCTTAGTTATTAATAACACGGAGTGTGTTTTAATATTTTATGTAAATTTACAAACTAAATTTTATTCTATGCATCACTTATGAACTTAGAAACTTATGGGACATGCCCATTTCCCAAATATGTGAGTGGCAAAAAAAAGAGAGAAATGCTTATGTATGTATATTATCTATGGCCCTCTCTCACTCCTGGATAATATTTCGTGGCGGCAAAACTGAAAGCAAAACTGCAAGCAAGTAATTTTTGTTATTTATTATTATAATTAATAATAATTAATGTTCTTCTAAGCACATGCGATCAATAGTTTTTGTTAAAATATGTTTTAATGTACATATTGAGTAATATGTTCCATTATTTAAAAACTGGTCGAGCGCGCGGTCCCGCGTTCTTTAGAATTTTCTAATTTTCTTTATACTCTAATGAGTATAAAGAAGAAAATTAGAAAATTCTATTGTTTAATAATCTAATTAAATATAATTTATCCATATGAATTTCTTGCCCCGTATTTTTTATTAATGTATTTTTCAAATTACAAAAATTTAATAAGTTTACAAGCGCGATTTATAATGTTACATATGTCGTATCGCCATTTTGTTTTAAGATTTAGCATTAAATCATAATTCATGAATTTGTGTAAGTACCCATTAAACCAAGTCAATTTAATATCACTAGTCTAGGTAAACGAGTTTGTTCGCTATTATTTCAATTTTCAATCTTGTGACAGACTAATATTCGTGTTCTTATTCAATGCGTCCATATAACACTATTTAAATTTACATTATGATTATTCTTCTTTATAATGAGCGCCCCATACCAAACTCGGTCGAAGGCCTTCGCCCTTTCCAAAGTAACTTCCAAACCCTCTCTCTTGATTTCGATCTCGGCTTTCGAGCCGCAGCCCAGCGGTGGGTTAGGTAAACCAGAAGATCACTGGGTGAGCGACCATGGCGGAAGCCATATAGATGGTCATTAATCAATCGACGATCCTCCAGATATATCAAAAGCTAGCTATTAATAATACTCGCCATTACTTTTGGCAATAGGCCTTTAGTTAGATAGAGCGCTGTTCCACGCGTCTAGGATTACGCCGACTGAGTACTGCAACAAACGCGTTAGCACTGGTGTCAGCTCAGGAGAGCATGAACCAAGCACTAGAGATGCCATCTGGCCCGCTTGCCTGGTATATGTTTAAAGAAGGCAGAGCTCCCCTAACAGCTTATGCGGCTAGACCCTTTAGTATGGTTATCTACGCTGTTATATACTAATATACTTAATATTTTTTTGTCATATTTAATAGAAAAGCGTTTACTACATATGCGGGTAAAGGTCTTATAAAGAATATATATGAGGCTTGGGAGGGATCGCAAGATGCTCTTGGCATTTTCTGTGATTTGTCCAAAGCCTTTGATTGCGTGCAGTACTCAACATTCAACAAAATTAATCTATAGAATTTCATATTTACTTACGCACAAAATTTTGGAAGTATATCACTATTTATATTTAATTATTTATTTAGTCTTTCAAATTGAAAAAAAAAATATAGTTTATTACTAGCAATAAAAAGAACTTAACAAAATATATAACTGTTAATTGTATAACTTAAACAAAATTACATTTTATGTAATTAATTGTAGCTAAAATTAATAAAAATATATTTTTTTTAATAATTTATTTCAGAAAATGGATGAAACAAATTCAAAATCGAGTGAACCATTCGATTTTCCCATTACGAGCATCGACATGGAATCTAATTTCAAGGAAGTTGATAAAAAAGTGAACCTCCAGCCTAAAGATGATACTAAAGTAAATGAAGAAGAAGATACAGTCTATGATACAACTCCTAAGTCTCTAGCAACTTCATATAAAGAATATATTTTAGCAAAAACTAAGAAAATGGACGACATATTTGATAATCTAAAAAAAAGTGAGGACGGCCAAGAGAAAATTATGCTGGCTGATGGAAAAACTAGGAGTAAAAAATTGCTAGTGTACAATTTTTCCAGCGATAGTGAAGATACGGTAGAAAATTTCGAGGTAGAAACAGC
>DWNA01001237.1:0-15657 GCA_018249835.1 Heliconius besckei | reverse complement strand
ACTAGCAGCAACATGTCACGACTTAAGTTATCACTTCCAACAGCTTTAGAGGAAATAGATACGATACCCTTTCTAACTTCTTCTACTGTCACTTCATGGAAGGCAAAAGGATCACAGTTAGGCTGGGCGGCCAGCTGAGCCAGTTTTCGAAGACATAAAGTTTTATTGGATTTGGCCATACGCACGGGGGAAATAGAAAAGTAACTATTTAGAGAATTCAAATCAATGGATTGATAAGAAATGTTACGAGATTTACCCACGACTAGTGACTCAAAGAATCTCCATGTTTGAGAAGGAGACAAATTGTCAATGCAGGAAGTTATGTACCGGCGTTTTGCATCTCTACACAACCTGTTACATCGATTTCGCAGCTTTTTATAGACAGCAACATTCTCTGGACTCGGGTGCCACTTGCACTTTCCCTTGGCTTTGTCGCGTTTTTTCATTATTATCTTTACGTACGAAGTTAGCCAAGGGGCAGGCGGGCGTCTAAAACGGACTGGTTTAAGTGGTGAATGAGTGTCAAATAAAGATAATAAGTTATTGTTAAAAATTTCAACTTTTTCGTTAATGTCAGAGGATGAATAAAAATGAGACCAATCCATTAAAGTAGCGTCTGAAGCAAACGAGTCGTGATCAATATGCTTATAGTTACGACGCATTAACACTTTACCTCTTCGCTTAGGTAGTGATAGAGTGTAACTTACAAACAGGAGGTCATGGTACGAGAAGGGGGCTGTCAGTTGACCATGTGTACGTACATTCTCCGGTTTGGAGACCATCATGACATCAATCAAAGAGGGGTCAGAATTTGGAGGAAAATGTGTTTCAGAGAGGGTAAGAATAGAGAGATTAAAAGAAGTCATTAAAGATTGTAACCTTTTACCTCTGGAATCTTGTTTTAGAAGGCAAGTGTTCAAGTCGCCCACAATGATTGTGTGTTCATAAGAAGCGACAAGGCTTTCAAGAACTATTTCAAAGGTATGGAAATAATAATTATTCATGGAGGGACTATAAACAACACCAAGAAGGACTTTAGTATGGCGGCAATTAATTTCAAGAAAAATATATTCTAAATTGGCTGAGTATTCATTGGGAGAATGTTGTAAGATCTTATAAGAAATATCAGTTTTAAGGTAAATACAGATACCACCGCCTCTTTTATAAATACGATCATTTCTAATGAGATTAAAGTTTAAAATAGAATAAAGAGAAGTAGGGAGAGAAGGTTTAAGCCATGACTCTGAGACCAAGATACAGTCGACGGATACATTGTTAAACGACACAAGGAGGTCGGTGTAGTGCGCTGATATGCTTTGAGCATTGATGTGCACCAGATTCAAGCAAGAGCTCACATTGAATACTGATTTAAGTTTACAATTCAAAGAAAAATCACTAACTCCCAAATTACTACCATCAGTTGTTACACTATGAAAACTTTCAGACGAGGAACATGTAAAATAATTATCCTTTAAGGCTTCATCAATATCTGACATAATTTATGAATTTTATATATGTATATACTTACAGCAATAGTAAAATGATATAACAACAAATATAAAACGATAAAAATATATAATTAAAATAAATCAAAAATATAAATAAAGAATATTTCTAATATATTAATATCGGCTACTGTTTACAGTAACACCAATAATTATACAAAAAAAAAGTCTTCAATATAATCAAACCCACATTCACTGGCAGTTCGGAAGAGAGGATGCTAAATTACAATATTAACAACACTAAAAACCACATTATTGTTTACAAAATGTAAACAACAATAAGCGTAACTTAATAAGTTTGGTACAGTACAATGATATATAGATATATATTACAAGCAATAATATATCTAATATTATCTTTTTTGTACCTTGTTTAATAAAACAATGAAAGTAAGACACACACACAATACACATATATAAATACATATACACATACATACATATATATAAATATATATATTTCGATTATCCATACATTTATCATACACATCTACCGAACTACGACTATCCGAACTAGCTAACAGTATGACGTCATCGGCGCGACTATAATACAATGCAAGTTAGTTAGTAGTTACCATGTTAGGTACTATGTTCCTTGGTAGTTACGAAGCAATTACAAAGGTTACTTGCGTGTGATTGTCAAAACAAATGTATACACTTTGTAGTGGTGCGCTTATAAAATGTGTTAAGTGAAAAGATTTTAATAAAACAAGATAAGGAAGAGTCCGTAAGCCGCCAACGAGATTTGAGTATTAATGAAGTATACAAGATAAATTTAACACAAGTACAAGGTTTAGAAACTATAACTATATAGGAAATATAGTAGTAAGCACAGTATTTAACGTTTTTAACACCACGACGAACCTTGGAAGGCTTTGGATCTTTGGAACTAATTGGCTGGGGATGATTGCTGACAAGGATCTGAAGTTCCTGTACTGTTACCACCTTTCTGCGACTTTTGTCAGGCAGAATCACCATAACCACTCCATCAACCGTCCAGCAATTCTTAATGCCCAAATGCTTTCTAGCTGCACTAAAGATTTCTTGTCTTGGTCTTGTCAAGAACTCTGACATTGTTATACTGGAACCTTTAAGGGAAGTTTTGGTATTCCCCACTAAATTTCTTGACTTTGAACTAGAAAAGCGGACCAGTATGGGCCTGGGCTTACTCTTTATCGTACCCAGGCGATGTGATATATCAATCATAGAAGTGTCTATATTTGATAATTTTAATTTATCATGAAGCACATTCAACACTACAGCTTCTGGGCGTTCATCTGCAGTCTCGGGCAATCCATGAAACAGTAAAATGTTCCTTCGGGAGCATGCTTCTTGCATATAGTAGCCTTCCGTGATGAGCTGGATTTGCTGACGCAACATAGACAAGACAATCTTGCAAACAAAGTCTTTGAATTTGGTATAATCTGAAGACAATGCAGCCAGATCACCAAAGACTTTCTGAGAATTCTGGATTGGACTTTTGTTTTGTGTTTGTGATAGTACCTTATCAAAGTTATCCATACGAGCTTGAAACAGTGCCACGACGTCGTCCATGTTCTTAGAAAGTCGACTGTGTCCATCCTGTGATAACTTCTTATTTTGCACAGTAAATGTAAGGAAAATATGTAAACCAGGTAATGTAGGCTTGACTAATTAATTTTATAGCAAATACATGTAAAAACTGTTAATATAATTAAATTTAAACGAAAATAATAAAACGTAACACGAATTTGTTGTACTCTTTTCGACCTACCCGATAATAAAACCCTATAAATTCCTATAAATTCAAAATTTTAGACATGCCGTTGTATTGAGTGGAGGAACTCGTCGCCGCGCTTTGCCTCTAGAGTAAAGAAGTAAACATTTTCAATATTTCATTTCCTCGAGTACGCTTGTGGCCCTGCTCCACGAATGACCTAAATACAACAAGCAACATAGGACTCGGTCTATGCCAATAATATACAAGGTGAAATTCATATTTTCCGACATCCTCTGAAAATTAATTAACAATAAACAAAACTAAAAAAAATGTAAAAAAAATAATATATTTCAATTTAAATAACTAAGATTGAGCAATTAGTTTCATTTGAGATCAAACATTAACCATTATTTGTTCTAGATTCTTTCTCCTTATGTCTGGTACAGTGGTTTTAGGGTGTGGTCTTCCTATAGGTAGTACAAGTTCGAGTCTTTCGTTGGGGGGTCTTGAGAAGAGGTCCCTTAAACGACTGTTACAGTTGAGGGGGGTAGATGTTAATGCTACAAGGCCGCAGTACTGAAAAAAAAATAAAAAAATACGTATTTGGCTTTGATTATACAGAGTGTTTTTGTCAGCACCACTTTAAATTAAATCCCAAAAAAGACAAAATATTATTAAATAATGAAATTATCGTTCTAAAATAAAGCGCCATTTATTAAGGACGAGAAAAGAAAAGCAAACGGAAAGAAAATAGGAACGGAGTGTCTTAACTTTACGTTCCCTCTGCCTTTCCTCCTGTGTGCTGTGGATACAGCGTAAAACTGATTTAATTTGATGTAATTTTTAACGTTATGTATATAGTATATAGTAGAAAAAAAGAAGGTTCATTTATTGATGTTTGCGTAAATCGAACCTGTATGCTACGACGTCGACTATTAACAACAGAATGTCATGTAATTAATCGTAAGTACCTACATTTATATAGACAAGACATTTATTGCGTTGTTTTTCATTTTAAAAGTTATATAAAATGTATGTTTTAATGTCTGTCTGTATATATTTTTCTTCAGTTTCATGCCCTGCTCTGCCTATCCTGTACGTAGCAGGATAGGCAGAGGGAACCTAGGAAAATAGTGTTGATTCTCTACGTTTAAGTAATAACGTATTGAGACACATTGTTCTCCACTTTCCACCGAATTCGTCAGGCATTGTGTTTTTCAGTGAAGGAACTTAACGCCGCGCTTTGCCTCGCGCTTAGGTGAAAATATTAAATAGTTCACTCTCCCGAGTGGAAATTGCATCCATAATCGTCGCATTTACAATCTTTCGAAAATTGCGGAAACTGGGGAAAAGTAGTATCTTATATATCACCTCATATAACACAATAATCCTGCAAATCTAAAAATACATGAACATACCAGTCATGGCGCATGGGCACAAGCGTGCCACTGTATACATGACAGGTTGTAGGTTCGATTTCCATTCGTGTTTTTATTTCTTCGCTCTGGTATCGAGACGAAACGCGGCGTCCAGATCCGCCGCTCATTGGGCAATGCCTCCAGAATAGGTTCCTAGGTTCTCTCTGCTTACCTTGCAATGTGCGAGATATAGCATGAACCTAAAATAATTACCTGAACAGCAGCCAAAAGAAAACCAGCAGCGATTGCAACACTAATTTCATTATAATAATGCATTCGTTTCTTCCCATCATTCCTCCAAGAATAACTTTGTCGGAACATCAAAATGATCGCTGGCGCTTCAGAGAGGTATGGCTTAATATAATTAGTTGAAAAGGGTTTTAGATCCGCCACCCATTGTCGAGACATTCTTCTAGAATAATTAAGTTCTTCTTCTTCTTCTATTATGGTCCTTATAGCTGATTTGGTTTCTGGATCTTGGACTACTACGAACGTCCAAGGTTCTGTGTGCGCTCCGGATGGAGATGTTCCTTGGAAGAGAATTTATAATTGATATTAAATTAAAAATATTTAGTAACGGAAAAAAAAATCCACAAGCTATCATTTACTATCGTCTCACTCTTCATAACTACGAAGGATGCGCAAAAATAAAACATATGTACGTAACATAAAAATGGAATAGCATTTTTATATAGTAACAACTACTTATTACAACTGTTAAACCGGTTCTATAGAAGTCACTTCAAGTACACTTGTTTAACTTCACGAGATGTACAATACGAGTATATATAGATATATAGTGCATAGAGATAAAACACTTTGTTCCCCACTTCATTTCGAGACAACTCTTCACCGTCTTATTACCAGAACGAGAATATAAAAATGACCCCGAGTAGCAATCGAACTTCAAACCACGCTACGCCCCACGGTAGTAGCCCGCAGTAATGTAGTTAGTTATATGAATAGCGCTTTATTTTATTGTATTTATTTATCGTATTTGCGAGTAGTTTAATGACATATGGAATAGCAGAACCCAACGCTCTGCTATATGTCGTACCAAACCGTTGACCGTTGTTCTCATTAGGATACTTCCGTTCATCACCAACTGCCGCATTCTGGAGGCTTTGCACGGGAGCAGCGCAACTTTACGCTACGCTTTGTCTCGTAACAGGGGTAAAGAATTATTGACTAATTAATTTCCTTAAGTGGGAACGGAACCCACATCCTGTCGCGATAACAATCGCACGCTTGTGCCTCTGCGCCACGACTGGCCTCAAATTAGTTTTAATATAGGGATATTAAAACTAATTTGAGGCCAGTCGACGAGGGCGTGGGTATTAAAATCTGTGTACAACCAGAACAGACCGATACCTGCGATCCCATCAGCGTCACAATGACGTAATTTCTAATTTAGTATATAAAAATTATAACAACAAACGAGTAAAGGTATACTTCTCAGAAATATGTTTGTACGAGCAAAAAATCTCCTCAGCAACTCCAAAATATAAATATTGAATGGAATGTAAACGTGTTCAAAAATAAGAAGTAATACTTGAGAAGCCAGTCGTGGTGTTGAGGCACACGCGTGCGGCTGTACCACGTGACACGTGGTAACGTGACACGTTGTAGGTTCGATTCCCACATTCCGATTGTTCACTTCGTCGTTAGACATTATTAATAATTAAATTATTTTCATTTCCCTGCTTTGGTCAATAAAAAGATGAAGTCCGTTGCTCAGCACATGATGTCCTGAAAATTTGGCAGAGCATGGGCAACAGAGTGTAACCCTACCTTCCCTCTTTAAATATATAAATACTTAGTTTAGTTTATACGCCATTTTCATTGGGATATTTATGATAAAATGCCATGGTTATTTTAAAAGTTAAGTTTAAAAGGACATCTATGGAAAATCTTATACAATGATATTAAAAAAAACAAGAAATCGATTTCTGCCACTTGTTACACTTATACTGTGTCGTAGATATACAAAATCATCTGGATCGAATCCTATAGGTGAGTAACTTATGTCAAACGTAAACTATTCGAATCATCAATAAGTACTCTAGAAAGAAATTGTGACGTGATTTCATCTCTTACTATATTATTATTATTACACCCTAATAAAAAATGATGGAATGGCCAAAACAACAATTAAGGTCAATAAACGCATGATCCCTCTAGAGATTTAAATGAATTGTATTACTAAATTGATCTTAAATTTTTTTTTCAGCTTCACGCTGTATCCCGCACATAGCCGGGTAGGCAGAGGGATCCTGGAAACCTAGTGTTAAGATATTCCGTTTCGTATTGCGTGTTGGTGTTTACCAGTCTTCAGCATAAATCAAGTCATAATTACCTGCAGTTTTAACAATATTCTCTAACACCTCCTGAGGTATAGGTTCCGTACTAAAGTTTCTAACTGTTCTCCTTTTAGCCATCAGATTGTAATACTCTCTTGATCTCTCCAGAATATCCTCTGTTGTCCTCTTGAGAGGTCTATAAGGGATGTGAGGAGTGTCTTCTGATTTGGCTGAGATGAGAAAATCTGGATCGTCATCGTCTTCTGGGTGCTCTTTCTCTGTAATTAAAAGGTAAAAATTTTAGTTTTCGACGTACTCGCCATTTTGTTTTTACGAACTTGAGCTTAATGCTGTTAGGGCTCTTACAAATTAAATTTAAAATTATATGGTAAAGTTCATAGTTTTAAAACAGTTGTTCAGTGGGTACCTAGTGTACTTTTAAATTGAACCATTTATCTTATAAGTGTCATTTGTATGTTCTAATGCAATACTTAGTAGGTCAGGTTATCAAATGCCAGTACCATTAATAGGACGTTATATTTATACTGTGACTTTGCTCGGGGTCGACGTATAATAAATTGTTATATTATATTTATTACAATACAATACAATACAATATACTTTATTGCACATAAAATTTACACAAATTATATACAAAATACGTAGAAACAGCATGTACAATAAGGCAGCCTTATCGCTTAAAGCGATCTCTTCCAGGCAACCTTTGGTCGTTGGAGTTGTATAAAAAAGATGGTGGGTGGTGCATTAAATTGCAGTAGATTATTTAATAGTAAAAATAAAAGAATAAATACAAATAAAATACACACATATATATATATATATATATATATATATATATATATATATATATATACTACGAATAAATAAATATTTATATTAATAAATAGAATAATAAACAATAAATAACATATACATATTTATATATATATATATAAATTATAGATATAATATTTATACATTTCTAAAAAGTTATTAATTATTTTTACTTACTTATCTATAAATATATTTACGGCATGCTTGTGGGAACCCATTTAATAAACATATTATTACGTTTTATATATATTTTTTATGGAGGCCGTTCTGGCGCAGCGGCACAGTGTTTAAGTGAAAACGAGGCAATTCTGGGTTCGATTCACACTCGAGGAAATTACGGTGTCTATTCAAAATATGATTCCTGAATAATTCAAAATTTAGCACACATTAAACATACAATATCATTATTATACACAAACATGTTATAATTTTATTATATTCTATTATATATTTTTTAAATATAACGTAATTATTAAGTGAAAATGTAGATCAACACTATTATTAACTATCTAATCTTTTTAGAGCACGCCACTGCATGTACCCTTATCGCTAACTATTACAAGTAAAATAACGTGGTAAGCTACCATCACTTTGGCTGAGTAATCATAAAAAATATTTATACTACAATATATTGCAAAATAAACAACTTATCTGTACAAAACCCCTATGAATTGGGATAACATTTTGAATTTGAACTGGCAACCTCTATTGATATATTAAGCTTTTATTTGTATCTTCACCGCAGTCAAAAAAAGGGAAATAAAAGAGTTGTAAATGCCTCATAACACGTTCTCATAGCCTATAAGCGTATTTTCACGTATTTTTGTGATGAATGGATTTATACACATTTTCACTATTCTTCTTGCCGTAAGCGTCCAGCTAAAAAATAATAGATCATATAAGTAAAATATCTTATTCTTCATTTCCTATCCATTTACAGACATTACAGATCGGTCGAAATAATTATTCAAATCCACTTTTAACTCAAAATCTTTTGAATCTTGACTTTCAAACTTATAGTAAGATTTAATAATCTTTCCAAAATATGTATTTTGCATGAACGAATCTTATTTAGATCAGACAAGGCCAAAACGAGGCCGATCATTGCATAGATATATCGATGTGCAAAAACACGCACTTAATGAAGGTGATTCATAAAAAAAAATGTGAAAAACGTAAACGTATTTATAAAAAATTTTAATTTAAAAAAATGTGATGATTCTCATCTCTCCGCTCTGGTCTGGTAGACAAGGGAGGCGTTGAGTTCCGTCACTCAAAACACTATTGTTAAATTGGGCGATATGGAATTGGAACGAAGTATCTTAGCACTAGGTCCCTCTACCCTCCTACAACAGTAAACAAATCATTTAGCTCGCTTTTATTATAAAGATTTTATATTTTTATGACAATGTTAAGTGCAGGATCAATCTATACTGAATTGTCAAGGTGACATTTATCTATAATTTATTTATGATTGAGTAACACAACCTTGCAAAATATTTTATAACTCTTACTATGAATCAATTTAAGAAGAAATTCACTTATCATTTTGTTTAATATTCTTGGACTCTCATTTTCTTATTAGTAATAAGAAAATAAGTTATTATTATTATATTATTTTGCTTCACGCTATGTCCATTTACGCCGAAATTTTAAAAAATGCATGATATGTGGCCGCACTTTGTCTTTCAGAACACGGAAGTGAAAATAATTTATTTCCCCGAGCGAGGACTGAACCCACAATCATCACGTGCTACAGTGAGACGCTGTTTGCGCTACGATGGCCTCGTAAATGTTACGTAGTTTTCAATAAACGTTACAACAAAAAAGTTTACACTTTACCTAGACTCAACGATTGCAATTTGAACCTTTAACAATAGAGCTACCTAATTGTTACCGTGCTGAAAGAGTTCTTTAAATATAAATATATTAATATCTATATAAATAAAAACCAGATGAATACAGCAGTTATGAAAAAATACAAAAATAATTTATTGATATATTAAGACATATTTTTTTTTTTAATATTTTCTGTTTATGGGGACTTTACAATCTTTTATTTAAATTATAAAACTTAAGTAATAATATCTTTTGAAATAATTTAAAGCAACTTTCATCTTTTAGGGATGTAGTATATAGTGTAGGTACTATAGATAAATAAACGTGAACACTTAGAATAGCATTTCATAAATAATAATATAAGCATAATTTATAGTTATGTTATCTTTATTGACCTGTTAAATCAGTGATTAATTGTGTAAAGTCGGGGGTCGTTGGTTCAAACTCTATTTAGGCCATATATTAAGTTGTGCGATTATATATATTTAGTTTTGTCTTAATGTTATATTTTCTTCACACCTGTTCCCACATATTGCGAGATAGGCAGAGAGGATATGATATTTATATACTCAGTTCTCAAATTGAGTGAAGAAATGAAAATAAAAAAATTATAAACATTTCTCCACGTGGGAATCGTATCGACAACCACCAAGCTTATCGTTGGGTACTTATACTTATAATTTATTTTGCAAATATAAAGTAATATTTTAGTTAGTATAAAACAAAGCCATTCCCTCCCAACGATGGACACGTTAAATCATTACAACTAAGCGACGGATTTTAAAATAGTTTTCACTAAAGGCTAAGTACCTAATTAAAAATATGGCAAATTTTTTAATGTATAATCCTTGCATATTGTATGAGACACTTAGTGCAGCTTCTCACTATAACTTGTTTATAGCAGAGTGCTGAGAGAACCTCAACGATGCGCTTTGCCTTGTTAACTAAGTGAGAAAACAAAATTAAATCATTTCCGCGAATGCGAAACGAACTCATAACCGTCGTGATACGTCACAACAGGCTAATTATTTGTTATTGATATAAAAAAAATCCAATGTAAAATCATACATTCCACCCAGGCGAAGCCTCACCGAACACGTTAATAATGATTGTAAATTAGGTCTAAAAGTTACATTGCAAGCATTGCGTTACGCAAAATTTCTAATTCGAAAGTAACTTATAATGGAACAGTTACGAAAATACCAAAAATACGCAAGATAGAGCACATCTACCTGGCAACATAAACTCGCAAAAATCGTTATCATTATAAATTTATCTGATTAGGGAGACGTTGATTTATTAAATAAATCGCAAAACAAAATATCAGCTTTGGTACTATCAAGAGTAACACATTTATTTTTAGCAACAATTCCATTTTCATTTCGTTCTAATCTTTTCTTGGAACATAAATATAATTAGCAAAGCTTAAAATGAAAGAAATATACCAAAGATATCACTACCTCACCTTGAAGTGATTATAGCTCTTTAAATAATAATTCGATTTTGATAAAACATAGCATGAATAAAGTTCCCGATTTAAAAGAAACCGCACTCAAATTGGTTTATTAATTCAAGATCTACGGTGCCATAGATACACAGACAAGCACATACGTGAAACTTATAACACCCGTATAAATAGATAGATAATTCCTAAATTTTACTAATAGACTATAAAAATATTACGTTTATGCTATTTACCTAGTGGTGTCACAGGTCATTCGTTTTATTTTGAAGAATACCAGCATTGTACCAATTTGGGAATTAAGTAGTATAAATTTTACTATTCATATTCTTTGGAAAGCATTGATAATTAAAATAATAAAAAAAAATTTTACGATTTCAATTAAATAGCATTTTACAATTACAAATAATAATAAAAAAACCAAGTTTGCCTGCTATGACGAATAAGCGTAAGTAAATATCATAAGCTTGAGTCACAGTAAAAATGACAGTAATGTTTTTTTATCATAAACATTACAGAAGTATATTCTCTTATGTATAATTTACCTTTACTATTACCGAGAGTCGCGAA
This sequence comes from Heliconius besckei, assembly GCA_018249835.1. NCBI lineage: Eukaryota > Metazoa > Arthropoda > Insecta > Lepidoptera > Nymphalidae > Heliconius > Heliconius besckei. The sequence continues at coordinate 4,030 of DWNA01001237.1, read as the reverse complement.
TTTCTTTTTAGCACCGATTCTATTTTGATTCCGCTCCAATCTATTCTTGTGGAACATTGTGAACACGACGAAGAACACAATCATTACTGTATAAACTATGAAACAATTACTTTCTAACAGCCAGACTGTAAAAGATATCACATTCATTTTTTCCAATCAAAATTAATTTCCCGCGCGATTTGACGTTTTGTTTTTTTTCTTAGTCACACACAAGCAACGGGTACGCGCGCACGCAGCCAACTAAGTTTGTTGACATTTACATAGTCTATGTTTGTAATTATGTACATTCATACATTGTATTTGTGTTGTATCAGCACGAAACTAATGGGCGCTGCTTAATCGATTTTGTTTTTTAAATCATTAATATTAGATTTCGAATTTGGTTTCGCTCGTTATTTTTTAATAGATAAATAATAATAAAAATTATTTTATTTATAAGTCTAAAGAGTATCCTTTCAACGGTCCCTAGGTAAATTATTACATTTTTATTGTAATCCATTTTTTGAAATGTTGTTAAAAACACCATTATAACTACAATTCTTAGTAGTTCAAAAGATCTAAAAAAAAGTTCTCTGAAATTTTTAACTGTCGCTACATTATCTAGGGACTATCAATTTATTTTTTATGAAGTTATTACTAATTAATAAAATATTTGCTGTAGCTTATTAAGCTATATAACACAAGTGGGTACCTTGTACATATACTAACTAATGTTTATAATTAACTTTTAATATTATTGCCGCTTATGTAATATATTTAATGATCTTAAAATAATTAAAATGATTGCAATATTATAAAAATACAACCTATATTATATTTTCTTGAGCTAATAGCATTGTATTAGATTGTGTATATTTGTAATTATATAAATTTGAAAACCAATAAAAATGGACAAATATGTTTGGTTCTTTTACCTCCGAAATAAAATAAACTGTATATGGGCCTAATTATCCTGCAAAAAATTCCTGATATCCGCATAAGTAACCTCCATAACCTTCTTTATCTTCTAGTGAAAGTCCCACAAAAATCGATTCAGCTGTTCCGGAGATGAGCTCGAACAAATAGGAAACAGACAGACAGACAAACATATAAAATCGTTTGTTTGCTTATAGTGCCTATCATGTGAAATTATATTCACTCGAAAAAAAACATAATAATTTTGAAATTATAGACAGTCACTTAAATTGTGTATTTATATGTATAGATGATTTCAACATACCAATAAAAATCATTCGCAAAATTATCATCATCATCATCATCAGCCTGTCCTCGTCCGCTGCTGGACATAGGCCTCTCCAATGGCACGCCACTGAGCTCGATCTTCGGCTCTTCGCATCCAGCCGCTGCCGCAAAATTATAGCATAGATAAAACATCAAGTTGGCGCGTGTGTGACCTTGACTTTATTGCAGACGAAAAAACACTCATGACTACAGAGTCTAGCGGCGGAAGGTGTTATCGTAGCGTTGTTTTATATTTCAATTGAATTTTAGGACTGGAGTTTTATGTTTATTGTCTGTGAATTAACTTTCCTCATTGTGGCTATGTGTTGAAAGGACGTGATCGTAGGTTTTTTCAGAAGAGACAGCCTAGTGCTAAGGCACTGTATTCTCCACTTTTGACTATTTAGGGCTAGTTATAGGCTATCGAACATAAGAATAATTTTTAAATTCGAATCCGTAGTTCCTGAGATTAACGTGTTCAACATAAAAAACTATTTACCTTAATAATATTAGAATAGAACTTTAGAGACACCATATTAAGAAATCTATCACCTTTTAATGCTTATTTTATATTCCAAGCAAGAGCCATAGCAGTATTTCGCGCACACAAAAAGGAACTCGTGCGCCTTGACCGACTGACGCGATGAATGGCGGTAGGTTGAAAAAATACTGAAGGAACAGGTAGAGGGAACCTAAACTCATTCTCGAGTGGGAATCGAACCCAAAAGCATCGCGTTTGCATTCCGACATCCTATAGAAATAATAATAATAATAATATAATTTATCCATAAACAAAATTACAAAAAAAAACCAATTTATAACGATAATAACCGCATTAGTTACAAACTGTGTGACAGTTATTAACGCCCGCCTCACAAGCATCCATTCATAAATTAGTATGATTAAAATGAGTCCAATTACAAAAAAAAACACTTTAAAATATCACAAATGGTACGTATTAAAAATATTTTTAATCACTCAATTGTATTAGGCTTATTGAATTAATATAGAATGAACACATACATCAAAGTTCATTATTGTTTCAAAACAATAGAAAGACTATCTTAACGCGTACTTGAGCAACGTATCAACTATTGCATTATCTTAATAACCCAGTTTGAATTAGAATGATTATTTTATCCTTTTTACGGGTTGTAGGGCAAGTCGAGACACTTTGGTCTCTACTTTCCACGCGAGCTCGACGTCTTGCCAGAGTAGACAAATAAAAATAATTCGTTCACCCCGAACGGAATCGAATTCAGAAGCATTGTTTACAGTCTAGCGCCTTCCCACTGCACTACGCGATGGCTTCTAAGTAATTTTATTTATTATGTTAAAAATATAAGTATGTCTCTACATAGGAAATATAGTATTTGAGTTATTAACCAAATACGCAATATCTCATTATTATATGGAGAAGACAAATAAAATCAAAGTGTTGTATGATTGCCCATCCTATGATAGGATAAGAGAATAGATGAAAGAAATTGCAATTATTTTGATTTTTTTTGTATTAATAAGCAAGAAAACCTTGAATATATTTTAGTAAGAACAAGAAAAAAAATCACAAACGCCTATCAAAAACACTTAGCAAAGATTAAAAATTATTACTTTGCTGATAAGATTTTTGTATCTGATATTATTTATGTATACGAATAACACAGAATGAGAGAATATTACATGTTGACTGGTGGAACTCAACACCGCACCTGCGCCACGACTACCACTACGTTTATATATTTTTTTTATTCCATTTATTTTTGTGCTAAGTAATTATAGATGTAGAATGAATACCTAATAAAAAGCTTTACTGTATTTTGCTTAAATTTATTATTTGATACTAGCTAGTTAATTATACTAAAATATGTTAAATTAAGTATATTTATTTACCAAGTCTCCTTTAAAAACACTGGAGCAATATTTTATATGTAAAATTGCTATCATTTTACGTACATCATACATCATTTTTAACCAACTTCCGTAAGAAAGAGTATTTTACGTCAAATCATAGGAGCAAAGTTACAATAAAAAAAAAAAAGATTTTTGCTCCGCTATAAATTCACTGCTTATTTGTCAGGGTTTAGAGATATCTGGAAGGAGTTTAAACCTTGCTTCTTGCGAAGAAAATAAAAAAATGGATGTAATAAATGAACGAAAGCTAGGTACTATTGTTCTTGTGTCTTACTACCGAAGTAACCACCAAATAGGTATATACCAGTATTGAGTGTAAGCGCAGATAAATTTCAAGTTTAATAAAATACCTAAGGCCTGGCTGCATCTAGCTTCTGGGCCACTATATCAAAAATTTATAACTAAAAAATTTTCATAAAAAAATATGTGCCTATAACCCCAATAGACCAGAGCCAAAATGATACATCCGTATCATCCCTGTTTCATACAAGCTATACCTATCATTTTCGGATCGTCATGCTGTATCTAATATAGCAGGATAGGCGCAGAGAAACTAGTGTCAAGCCACTCCGTTCCCCGTTATTTCCCCGAATTAGAGATATAACATGTTAAGCGACATATCTCAACGTCGCTAATTATATTCATCATAAGTTTTGGACAATTTTTTTCCTTGAGTTGAGTTTTTGCTTCCAATGACGTCGTATCCTCGTATTTTTAACCGACTTCTGTAAGAAAAGGAGGTTATCAATTCGACTGTATTTTTTTTTTTTAATGTTTGTTACCTCATAACTTTTAACTGGGTGGACCGATTTTGATAAAAAAATTTTTATTTGAAAGGTATAGCTTCCCGAATGGTCCCATTTTTTTTTGGTCCATGTCTGACAATGGTATCCATGAG
>DWNA01001236.1:0-15666 GCA_018249835.1 Heliconius besckei | reverse complement strand
ATTTTTGTGTGCCATATTGGTCCTATAAAGATGAGGTACGGAAACCAATATTACTACTAGTCTTCGAATATTTATATGTAAATATTCCCTAAGCCACTCGTAGCTAACTTTAGTCGTCGTATTTCGTAGCCAGACGTAGTTGACACTAGTCCAGGAGAACGTCAATTGCAAGACTTGAAATCCAATTTGTTGTGAAAATTATTATTATGTGGTCGTCGTGGCCCGGAGGCCAGGAGGTGTGACTGTAAACGCACCCGAACCCTCAGATGCCTTGGCCTTAGATGTCTTGGCCTTGCCTTAGAATCCCACTTGTGGGAATGAAACATTTAATATTTTCCTTTTAAATATTTATTATTTTCTACAATTAAAACAAAAGCTTCAACTGTGAAATTACGTCGCATAATAAATACGTATCAGTAACAAGAACCAACTTACTAATTAAATCCTAAATTAAAATACGGAAAATATTCCAAACAAGCTCATTTTAATACCTTTTACATAAAATAATAGGTAATATATTTCATATAAAATCCCAATTTGGGTATTAAATTATAATTTTTGGGTGATAATTATTCTGGTAGGGACGTGTAATTTTCTAATTTTACGCAACACTTGTTTTCCGCTGAATCAATTTCTTTTGATACCACGTGGATTGCTAATTTTATATGTGAATTTAATTTACATACATAAAAATTTACAGGTAATAATGTTTTAGCAAATAAAAATTATACAAAAGTTTTATTGTAGACTTGTCGTTTTTTTAAAAACAAGCTGTTTTCTTTTGTAATAAAATATAATTATTTCTTTTCATTAGAATAAATAAAATAGTTGAATTCTGTACAATATCTTGAAGATTGCCCAATTTTAAAGCAGTATTACAATATTTTTTCGTTCTTATTATATGTGAGTGTTAATAAGAGATTGATGCGTGTTTGATAAAGAATTTAAACTATTATACCGCTCTTGAGATACTTTACAATATACTTTAATAATGAAGTTCAATATCACTAGGCTTTCCTTCTCTCTAGTAGCCCCGAAAAACAAGATATGTGTGAGGGTAAAAATAAATGAAATCAAATTTTAGTTTTTATTTAAAATATTCTACAAACACAATTCAACAGTAACCCTTCACAACGATCCTTTTCACAGAATATTTAAAATACAAAGTATCTGGGATAATAAAACAAAGTTGATAACGTATAATTTGTTCGCAATTTTGAATTTGAAGGGAAAATAAATTTAGGATTTAGGAGAGCTGCGAACTTTTGTTGGGATCGGTATATTAAAGTTAGTTAACTCAGGTGTAATTAAAGATAGATTTCATAGTTGGTAGTTATATTTTATGACACCTATTTACTTAGAAATGCTTGCAAAACATAACATTAACATTTTCATATAAATATTAATAACTTCATACATTAACTCTTTTGTTTTAAAATTATATTGAAATTAATAATGAATTATACGAAAATGTTAGCTTTACTTAATAATAAATAATAAAAAAGAAGATCAAAGAAATGCTGTTAATATAAATATACTATTGGTCTTTAGTCTTGGTAGATGAAGTAAAGGTTTAGTAGCACTTAGGTTTGAAGTAGTTAAAGTAGCTTAAAGATTTTTTATAATATGTTTTTATAGATATATTCCTAAGAATATACATCGACCACATTTATATGACACCAAATTCCGTATAAAATACCGCAACAGCCAAACCCAAAAGCTCACGCGTACATCCATCGACAGCAGATTGGCTTAACTTGGGTAATATGGTGATACCTCGTCGTAGTAAGCCGATTTCACATAGATTCAAATATCACTTATGATTATCCTCCTCTATCTTTCGTATATTGGTGAAAAGTATATAAATTTATGGAAAGTATTTGAATTTAATATTATTTCTATGAATTTAATTATTTATTATTGTTTTCAAACTGTAAACCGAAAAAAATATTTTATTTTATAACGCCATCGAGGTAGAGATGATTTCGATACAGGCAATGGCTTAAAATTCAAGTACAATTTTTTGTCATATACATATCTATACTCATATTTAAAAAAAATTAGAAGATTAAGATTTCTGGAAGTTAAATACTGCATTATACAGCAAATTAATACAGTTTATATCCCCGAATGGGAATTGAACATACAATAGTCACATTTACCATGACGACCTAAAACGTTATTTACAATAGATATTTTGTTAGGGAGAATTTATGTTCAAACTTTTAATTAAATTTTACTACAACTAACCGTCCCTTCTTTCTATCTTTTACTTGAAGTAAATGAAGATAAACGACCAACTATCACGATCAACAGGATTTTACATTTTTTAATACAAAATTCGCTTTTAACAATACCTACTATCTTTTCCTCCTCCTTAGTTTTTGTGTTATATAATAAAATTATAAAAAAGTGAGCGATGGCCAAATATATTTTTTTCCTCCACTGGTATTTGAACCAACCACCACTTTACCAAAAAATTTTCTAAGCTATAAATGAATAATACTAAAAATTTCCTCACTTGATGGAGTCTAAGTCCTAGACAAAGTACAGTACTTTGCAATAACTTTAGAATATAAAATTGTTGCACATTTGTTACTCTTTAGAAACATCTTCTGACATAATATAACTTAAATAAAACTAAAACATTTACCACTTTTAATATTTTAGTTACTATGTATAGATTTGTCGCCGTATCAAAGTCGCAATTTTACACTTTAAATTTATAATTTTTCACATCTACATACATTTTTTTGTTATAAATTAATCATTTTCGTTCAATTCGTTGTTTTAAACCTCAACTTCTTTCAAACTTCAAAAATTCGTATTTTTTACTTCAAATTCGTATTTTAACATCTAAAATTGAACCTTGTTACAAGAATAAAAAAAATTCATTTGAAATTAAAATATTTACTGTAAATTAAAAAAACTATACAAAAAAAAATTCTAACATTTTTTTTTCTAAATAAAAGATTGACCTAGAAAGAACTTAGTATCAAACCTTATCACGTCCCTCCTGAATTTAAGAAATTGTAAATTGAAACTCAATGTAATTATAATTTCCAAGTGGGAATCGAACACACAACGAGCATCTTTTTAAGCCAGACACTGTCCCACTGTGCCACCTAGCCTTTATAACAAATATTTCTCTGTTTATCTAACTTGAACAATGTTTTCATGAAGAATAGAATATGAAAACGATATTACACCGAATGTTCACAAAAGGTCAACATCCAATAAAAAGTGTAATTTTCAAATTTACTATTCATACCTAGGGGTACTTCGAACCAATTTTCCTTATTTTCTGTGAACCCACGCAATCTGAGGTGACGGACGAAAGGTTCTTACTTACCTATTGATATTCATAGAGGCAATCATGACGCAGTGGAAGAGACTTTCCTTCAACTGTAGGCCGGATAGTTGTGGGTTCGATCTCCAGTAGAGGCAATAAAGAATTTTATATTTCTAAAAAATGTTTATTTTTAAAATTTTACATACAGTCATAATGAGTTCTGTTAGAAAACTAGTTAAACTATTGAAGTAATAAAATATAAATTAGAGTTAACTCTAAATTAGAAACTGAGAAGAACTTAGATAACACCTCTCAATTGCATTTTACGCTCATCTCATACACTAAAGTTAGATAACGAAACTCTACATCCTTTTATAAAGCTCTACTATTTAACTTCAAGGAAAATAATTGTATAAAACGGTTGTGGGTTCGATCCCCACTCGAGGAAGTGAAATATTTATTTACGTTTAAATTCAACGAACTCTGGTGTTCAGTTCTGCCACTCGCGATGCATCCAGAATTCGGCAGAAAGTGAGGAACGGAGTGTCATAACACTAGGTTCCCACTGCCTATACCGCTGTGTGCGGGACACAGCGTAAAATTGATCTAAACCAACTCACAATTAAATCATCAATATAATAAAAAAATGTAACGAAATTTTTTTTCTTACAGCACTGTAACCAAGAATTTAATATTAAACTAAAGTACTTGTTATAATTTTATATTAAAATCAAAATAATAATTCAATTTAAGAAGTCAGGAATATATCAAATATTAAAATAAAATACATAATAAAATTTTCACCAAATACAAACAAAAATTTCATCAGACAAACTAGTAACTATAGCAGTAGCTACATATTACCAACTAAAAGCTTTTCAAATACAGAGCTCGTACAGTTGCAATGGATATTGGTTTTAAAACTTGTAAGCTGACTTCATTACACGTTCCTTCAAGCCACACCACCCTAGTACGTAGTACGTAGCGGCAGGATGAATACCTATATGGAAGGAAATCAAATTGGAAATATTGACTTGGATTTGACTGTATCGAAAGTAATATTTTTATTATTTTTCCAGCTGCACGCTATATCTCGCATACAACAGGGTAGGCAGAGGAAAACTAATGTTCTTGTTTCCATTTTCTGTTCAATTTATTTTCGTTAACAGAGCGGAATAATAAAAATAACTCAGTCCCCAGACTGAGAATAGACTGATGGTCTCTAATAACTTTAGTATTAACTAAGAACTAAAAGTAAGTAGTAGTTTTTTTGTGTGTCTGTGTGTGATGTGTCAAAAGAAAATCACAAATAAAAATTGTATATAACTTATCATGTTCAGTAACTTCTCATGGAATAATTTATTCTCGTGCCGACTAAATAGAAATATTATTGTAATATTTGAATCTACAATCATCACGTTATACAGCCATTCTCAAACATCGCCATGAGGGCGCAAATTGTGTTTTATCTACAATGCTTCATATTCGTTTGGAACGGCGCTTTCCACACCTGTCGATACTTTTATTCGTTAACTGCCGTAAGTATTTCAGTAATGGAATTTTTTGCTATCAAAAAATACGAACTCTTTTGGTATATTGACTGCTGTATCAGGTTTAAACCTTTAGGTTCGGAAATATAAAAAAATCAGAAATATATAATATTTTATAAATATAAACAATCCCCTGAGAAATAGATAGAACATGCACCCATATAAAAGAAAGTGAAGACTAAAAACACTTACTAACTACACTTTTACAAAGCACCTGGCCTTTTATCGGTGTTCGTTTCCTCTTCACAGGTCTATTTAATTATAACGACTAAAGGAAAACCTTTCAATTTCATTAAAGTGAATGAAAACCAGCATAGCCTTAATAGGAACAGCTTGCAATCTTGGTTGAATAAACAAGATGACTAATTAACAGTTTTAATTAGCGCAGAGTGGCGATAGTCTCTTAACGATTGTGGTTAGTATTGCGAACAGTATGGAAAATAACCTGTGCTTTATTTTAGTGGTCGTCGTTTTGTATGGTAATTGTGAGAGGTGGTTGTGGGTTCTTGTTTGTTTATGGGCGTTGTGGTACAGCAGTATGGCGTCTGACTGTATACGCGACGGTTGTTGATTCGATACCCATTCGGAAGAATGAATTATTATTTTCATTTCCTCGCTCTGGCACCAAGACAAAGCGCCTTGTTGAGTTCAGCCCCACGCAATATCTAGAAAGTGCGGCGGACAGGGGGGAGTTGTCTTGACACTTGGTTCCCTCTCTACCCTGCTGTAGATGCAATGTAAAGCTAAAAATATATATTTTTAATTTTAATTCAGCATCTTATACATATTTCGGCTTGAGCGAAAGGTAACGAATTGAGTTATAGCCCACTTATCCCCAAAAATACAGAAAATGCGAGAAAAAAAAATTAAAAAACAACAAAATATTTTATCAATGCACTTTATATTTTACAAAAATGATTAATTCTTATTATCTCTGCCACTTGACTGCTTGTGGTTGTGAACTAAAATTTCACTCGACTGAATTTCGTTATAAAACATGAGGCACTTTTCTCTTTTCTTAACAAAATGCATCTTGGAAATAGCTACTCAGTGAGTTATCTCTATATATTAAGTCGTATAATCTCTATATCCTAATCTCTATATATAGAGGCCGTCGTGGCGCAATGGCAAAAGTGTGTGACTGTAACGCGACGGTTGTAGGTTCGATCCCCACTCGAGGAAGTAAAATATTTATTTACGTTTATATTTTCATGTCATCGCTCTCTTGTGATTCAACCTATTCAATTTCCCTCAATTTCCGCTCGGCTTCATTGCATTCTGAATGGTCGACATGAAATGACTGATGACATGACTACACAATGTCTTGCCTTTTGCCTACTTTTAGAGTCAATAAAAAAATAAGGAACTTAGTGAAAACACTCCGTTTTCCACTTTCCACTAAATCTTCGGGACACTACAGGTGGCGGAACGTTACGCTGTGTCTAGTCTTAGAGCGAGACAAAGAAAATAATATATTCTTCCAAAGTGGGAATCGAACCCACAACTGACGCGTATAAGTACAGTCAAACGATGTCTGCTGCACCACGAAGGCCTGCTTTTCCATCAATTATTAATTCCAAAACATTTTGATTGATGATGATGTAGTACGTCGAATTAATTAACTTCCTCATCCTAGCGTAGAAATGGTTGTTTCCTCACATTATTTGTTGTATATTTCTATTCATTAGTAAGTATAGCTGGCATATTTTTTATAAAAAGATCTTTGGCAATTTTGGCTTCTACATATTTAAGAAAAAAACTATATTAAGTATTAAAAATAAATTTGGTCGCTCTAGTAACGCAAAGCGCAGAGTTGAGTTCCGCCACTCAATACGCACTGCCTCTAGAATTCTGTGGAAAGTGCGGAACGAAAGGAGTGTCTATTATTAAGTTTCCAGGTTCTCAAGGTCTACCAATCGTGCTTTGTGCGGAATAAAAAATATTGTCTTTTTTAACTCACTTTGATGTAAGAACTGCTAGAAGATTGTATGTGTGTGTAATTACTATCTCTGAACTCAAATATGATAGTATAAAATGAAACAGCTATTTTAAGTTATTTTTTATTACCATTCTACAAACTAGTCAACGGCTATATACAGCTAGGTTAATGCTTTGGGAAAAAGATATTTTTACTAAAGTAACATCATTTAACAAAAAAATAACGTAACAGTGTAATGTTTTATTTCAATATCGTTTGAGCACATTCTAAGATCACACAATACAATCGATTTTTGTAGGCTTTATTTAAAAATCGATTCTTATCGATTGACGTAAAACAAATGAATGTGTGAAAATTATTTGAATTCATATCACAGTATTGTATATAAAATAATTATAATATTTTATTCGTATCCCATACATATTCGATTTCCCTTTCATTATGAAGAAATTAACCTAAAATTGGAATATTTTAACTACATGTACTATGTAAAACCGAACGTTATCGCAAAGCCGCCATAAATCGTTTAGTCTAGTTCCCTTTATTAGATATGGAGCTCTAACAGACTATAAAATATAGTGTTGTTCTATAATTCAGTTACTGTAGCGATTATAATGAAGTGAATATGGCAACACCAATCACACAATGCATTAATTTTACAACAATAATTCTCATTTTCAAAAGAAAAAAAAATCAAATTTCTTACTTTTCCATACAATTGTTAGAGCTCATTACTAACATATAACATAAAATCTATCCCTTGCTGCGTTTAGATTCCTTCACGTCGTCGTCACTCTCGGGGACACCGCTCGGTATGTTTTTCTTATCTTTAAGTGCTTCTTTTACAGCGTCGACCAAGTTTTGCGGATCCGATATTGAAACTTTATTACCTGTGTAAATTTTTTTAAAATAAATGTATAAAAGATATAGGATTATTTGATGAATCTTAAAAGAATTATTATATATTTGTTATACACACATTCATGGGCGTAGAATGGGCCCACCTCAGAAATTTTGCTAACAATAAATTTCGGTCTCTAGATATGTCCATGAACACATTTTAAACCGAAAATGAAGCGAATTTGGCTATTAAACAGTACAATTCATACAACGCTAGGCTAAGTCTATATAAACCAAAGACAACATTAAATTATAAATACATATTCGTATATACCCACGAGCCTAATTAACTGGCTATCGCCGTGTTTAGTTTCACATTAGGTACAATTAGCAATTATGGCCGTCAAGATCTATATACTTTATTTTGTTACAAACGTTACATTCAAGACATTTTAATATTTTAGTATTGTTATTATAATTAAATTACGAAATACTGGCATCATTATCATCTTGTGAATTATTCTATTATAATATATGAACTAATAAATCTCAAATATCAAATTAACTGCAAACATCCCTAGTAATTAACTAAAATGTACAGTTTGTAATTAATGTTATAATTTAAACTAATAATATGTCACTGTCAATAACATGAACCTGGCAAACGATGAAAGTTTGTGATTGTGGAATTTGTGAAGTGCGTGTTCACGCATTAATTAACTTTTGGGCTATTTGTGTTTCGTGCCGGAATTCCTGTAGTAGAAGTTTGGCTTTAAATTCACCAGAAATATTTTGAATGTCAAAGTTTTTAAAACAAATCTTGACTGTGAATTATCATAGTACTGGCATTTGGTGACCAACGTCTGCATCGATTTTGAGGTATTTAAAAAAAAAAATGATAATGTTCAAAGAGATATTATCGCAAAAAAGAGAAACAAACTATTCAATTAAAATATTAACATGTAAGACAAAATGTATTTCACCACCCAACGTATCTTTAGATAATTAGGGAAATGAGATGATAAAATTATACAAAAAGAACGAGAAAAAAGAAGAGAAAATGATCGTATGAAATTCAACATCCGTTAATTAGATAAATAGCAGAATACTAACATTATACTTAAGTAATGTGGATGGAAAATGGATTGGTATGTTTAATTATGCTATATACGTACTAATGATTGAAACATGTACCCTACATATGGCAAGGTATACAGAAGGAAGGTAGTGTTAAAACAATCCATTCCTCATTTTCCGAAAAAAAAATTAAGACATTGTATGTCGAGTGGCGGAACTCAGCGCCGCGCTTTATCTTGTTACCAGAGAGAAGAAATGAAAATATTTAATAATTTCCAAGTCGTAACCAAACCCACAACCGCGTTAACAATAATACTCGTTTGTGCCAATACGCGTTATTAGTGTTACTTACTAACTTGGTTACATATAAAATATTGAATTTTGCAATTAAATTATAAACCGATTATAACCTAACGGATTGATCTTAAATTCATGTTGGCACTAACGTTCAGTTTGACCGACAGTTAAAACTAACCTATGTGACGTTATTTAAATGTTATTATATTTTTAATGTTGCATAGTAAAATTTTGATGAAGAAGATTTTGAAAGAAATATATTAAATTGCTCACTTTGTGTACCAATATAGGATTTATTGAGTGTTTAACATTACTTACATAATTTACCTATCAAAAATAATGACAAAATGGCTTGTTACCAATATAAAAACTTTTATGATTGTTATTCCAATTTATGTACATATAAAAGGGATGATTAACTAAAATAAGAAATAAAAACTTACAGAAAAGCTGAAGTTTCGATTTAAATTTTCTCACCTATAGAGCAAAATTAAGAATTAGATTATACTCAAATATGCAATAAAGTAAACTAAGTATACTGTAATATTTTTCGTATAAAAGTACTTTGTTTTTATAACGTCTTTAATATGGTCTTATAAAGTCTTTTTTAACGGTTATTATTCACGTTAATATTAAAATGTACTTCTAGTTCTAGTACTACTATACTATTAGACAATGCAAAGTTTAGCATATCTAAAAATTGGTAAAAACGTCCTGAAAACTTGCTATTTAATATCAAACTATTAAGGATTATAGCATGATGGTGTAAGGGCAGCAGGATAACAAATAAAACAACAAACATTTGTACTATTCGTATATTATCCAAATTTAACATTCACATTATATACACAACCATCATACTACAATCACTAAAATAATAAAAAATATTAAACAATGCATTAAATGCTTAAAATATTTAGAAATATTTACATAATGCGGATTTACGATTGACATTTATACTATATTTAAGTTTTGATATTCAAATACTTTTGTTTTACAAAAAAAGCTTGTTAACATTAAGTAATAAGCGTGAGGCTACTTAATTTTTTTTAATAAATATATTAATTTACCCAAATATACAAGTAATATTTAATTTAACACATTTTATTGTGTACCTTGTAATTGATCTGAATCAAAATATAATTCATTAATTAAATATACGTATATAAAATAATAATTCAAAAAAATCTTTTTGGACTTGCAAAATTAAATATTACTAGGTAAAGTTTTTTCTATAAACGTCAAATGTAAATCTTATTTAGGACGAAAAAAATGATCCTATAAAGGTTCCGTTTTTACCTTTTGAGGTGCGAAACCCTGAAAATCGCAATATGTAGGATATGAAATATGCTTCAACTCGTACACATATAAATTGTGAGATCTAATTTTGTGCTACGATTGGGGCAAATATTCTTTAGCAATGTGATTTTACGCTTTCATTGCTAACGTTAATTGAAAAATCTGAATGCATAGATTTGGTATAATAATGTCTTGATTTTATAGATGAAAATTGGAAATATAATTTTAGTACAGATAAATATTTTTGTTTGTGAAGACAAAATTCTAAATAAGCAATAACGCTAAATAAGAGAAAAGAAGAGAATAACATATCTGTACTAGTTTCATATCTGAACTCAAAAAATACTGATATTTGATCTCCAAATTATAGCATAAACAAATGTATAAACAAATACGTAGTCGTATTTTTTATGCAAGAATGTAAGTAGATAACCATGTTATGATAAATCTCCAGCTTTAAATAAAGCTATTCTATTTGAATAAAATTTATTCTAAATCTTTGATAAATATAATTAGTAAAGAATAAAGATTTTTCTTATATAGAAAATCTAGATACTGGTTTTTGATCGCAACATTCATCAGTTCGAATCCCACGGGACTACAAAATGTCACAGAACACATAAAATTTATTTTATACTACAGCACTAATCGAAACAAACAACCCAGTGGCCATATACCACTTTCCACGATAAATATTATTTGAACAAAACAAATGGAATCTACGTACCACCGTACATATAGGTACACTAACAAAAAAATCACGCTTCATACAATTCAGGATTCTCCTCCCTTCTTTTACGCATAGCATTAGAATAACCTAACGGCAAATCTGACTTTAGTAATTCATCATCTGACCTCTCATATTTATCAAAAAATCTATAAACATCGATTTTAGTGTGCGGATCACTTAATATGTAGAAGAAACAAAACAATGTGGTCATTGTAAAACCGAATACAAAATTAAGTTTGTTTTTATTGAAACTATCGATTAAGCTGTCTAGGAAGGTCCATTGCTGGTCACCGCTTAACTGTTCGCGGTTAGCTTCGTGAATTTTTTGGTCACTAGATTCTTTAGTATTTTTCTCTGTAAAATAATGATTTTTGAAAAATGAAATATTGATATTTATGAAAAATAAAAATTTTGTAACAAAAAAAAAAGCAAATGTTTCCGTCTAACTTGTGGACTTTTATTGCTATTAATTTTCAATAAAAATTTGAGTAAAGTAGTAGGAGTACTTCCTTTTCTATAAAATTCTATTAATTTCATGACGCCCAATATAAATATTTCAACAAAATTATTACACAGCACTCTATTCTCTTTACATTATAAAATAAAAATACATTTTATTTATTGTTTAATATAAAATATTAATAATAACTATTTTTTGTATAACTAACTGAATTCATTTTTATAATAATACGTTGGAAGTTAAATATTTTTTTTAAATACTAATTGATTATAAAAGTCAGTTTAACTCAATAGACACATAAAAAATTCATTTTAAAAAAATATACATAAATTAAATGAAAATATTTACTCCTCAATTTGTTAGCTCAACATAGGCTATCCAAATTTATATAGTTAAAACTGGTAAGTTCCAGTATACATCTAGAAATAACTAGATTAAACCAGTGCAAACTTAATCTGAATAAAATTTGCTGTAAATATATTTAATGAAAAAAAAAAATTGTATCTCGATCTCACGGTAGCATGTAGACAATTAAGCCAATGCTGTAGTCGTGCGTATCTAGATTTTTATATATACATTTACTATATACATATATTAAAGGCCAAAATATTTGGGATCGATTCGGCCTCAAATAGCACTAGCTTAAAATTCTCCGATTTCGGGGCCGCTGTGAACGTGTTACTACTATAAAATACTATAAAATATATATATACATATAAAAGCTAAGTTTTCTTACCATCTCTGTCGTATGACACTCCATGTATTTGTCCGGGAGTGTCTTCCTCCATTTCTGCGTATGCATATATCAGAGCTTTTTGTTTGTCACTCAGTGATTTTGGTACCTAGTAAAATATATTTTTATTAATATTTAACATCTCATTTCATATAATATTTTTACGAATTTAATATTTATTACAAAAAAAATATTTAAAAATATAATGCCGTTATAAAATTAAGAATATTGGATAAGTTAAAATTCTATTTAAAATTTTATTATTGTTTTAAATATGCACTTCAAAATCGTACATTTGGATTTTGTTGTTTACCACAACTTACAAAAATAATTTATTTCCCGAGTAGGAATCGAACCCACAACGGTCCTCATCAAAAGTACTATTATGTTTGATAAAAAAAGTATAATTCACCTGTATTTTAACATGCACATAGTGATCTCCGTAACCATGTTGGCTGACACGCTTCATTCCTTTTCTCGACAGACGGATTGTGGCGTGAGAGGAAGTGCCTGGCATTATCTGTATAACATAAATATATAGAGATAAAACCATAAAATCATAGTCATTTTTTGCTAATTTTGATGTAGAAGGAAAGTGTCTACAAATGCGATGATTGTGGGTGCAGTTCACATTAACAAAATTAGGAGTGTCTTAACAAAAGGTTCTTCTAAAAAAGTTTAACCAAATTTCCTGTTAATGTTAATTTTTAAGCAAATCCGACAGTAAGGCCAGTCAAAATAGTATTGCAAAATACTTTTTCTTATTTTAATTTAAATATAAGTTAAAGAAAAAAAGAATTATAATTCATAATACCTGTATTGTATGATCTTCGTAGATGCCCTGTACCCTTACTGTACCTCCCAACAGTGCTTGCGACACAGAAATCTAAAAATAGAATAAGGTATTAACTAACTATGTAAAATATTTAGTAGCATATACGTAATGACTAATTAACAAAGAAAAGACATATAAATAGAATCTTTCAAAATTAACATATAATTATAAACAATTTAATTAGCCTCACGCTGTATCTCGCACACAGCAGATTAGGCAGAGGGAACTTAGTGTTAAGACACTATGTTCCTCAATTTCCGCCAAATTCTGGAAGCATTGCGAGGCCTCAACGACGCTTTTAGCCAGAGCAAATAAATGAAAATATAAATTTAAATAAATATTTAATCGAAATAATTTAAAATTACTTCTAAGTAATTTAATGTTACTACAAAATAATTTGAAAGTTAGTACCAATTAGTTTAAATTTATTAGTGCTTACAGTACAATCGGTGTGTACATCAGGACCATCCCGTTTAAAGTAATCCGAGCTTTCAACTTTGAATGTAATGAAAATTTCATTATTTCCCACCGCCATACGAACGGTCTGTCCATCCTCTACGCCTGCTGGTACCGGCACTGTTACTTTTTTTCTTTGAACCTGAAACATCGTTTTAAAGTTTAAAAATGCAGATAGTAACTCTGACTACATGTACAGTGGTTAAATTATTGAATGCATTAACATGATATAATATAGGCTTTATAGCTTTTCTTGATAATAGACCGTCAACACAAAAATATTTTTACAATTTGAACGGTGTAAAGTAGTGATTAGCTTGTTCAATCCAATACACTTATCAGCCTTATAATATAAGTACAGAAGTAAAGGTATACATATATAATACTAGTAGAATTGTAAAACATTATGAATACTTACCGACTGACCTTTCCCTTCGCATTCACCACATGGAAATTTTATCATCATTCTTGTACCATGACAATGTCGACATGTAGATCTCATTACGAACGGTCCTAAAATATACAATTTGTGTTATTTATTTTTCAAAAAAGTCTAAAAAATTTTTGAACCCATGCTCTTAGCGACCCATCCAAATAGCAAGCCCTCTAATTCTAAGCCATATATTCTTATAAAACTTCATCGAAAATCTTATATGTTGTATTGCTAGCATCTCTATCTATCATCTTGTTTACATTTACATATAAATAATGTTTTGTCTTTTTCAGCTGCACAGTGTATCCCACATTGAGTCGAGTAGACAGAGGGAACCTATTCTCGAAACAACATATTTCGTTTTATTAAACTATTATTTATTTTGTTGCTATTAAGTCATAATAGAACTGTATTTGATAATAATTGTTGTTTGTGGGTTCAATCACACCCAGAAGAAAATAAATTATTTCCATTTTTATGGCAAGGCAAGATTCAATATGCCTTCCAAAACTTGGTATATTATGTTTTGAATTTAACTGGAAAGTGGTAAAAAAAGTATACTAAACTAGGGTCTCCCTGCCTGCTTTATGTGGGATAAAGAATAAAAAGCACAAACATACATTTTATATAGCTTCACAGATCTCACACATCAAGATTTTTACTATTTCTTTAATGCTTAAATATTAATAAAATAAAACACACCTCTAGAAAATGTTTCCATTCCGGTCCCATTACAATAAGTACATTTAATAGCCTTAGTGCCTGGTTCACATCTGGAGCCCAAACATTTAGGGCATGTGTCCACCACATTTATGTTTATATCTTTGTTGACACCACGAGCTGCTTCAGTAAACCTTAAGTTAACAATGAACTGAAAAAAAAGGTACATGATTAATTAATAAAATAATAATTTGATTTAAGTCTTACAATTTAAAATTTTGCTCAATAAATGATAATAATTTTAATATGGAACAATATAGCAGTAATATACATATACTAGCAGACCCGGACGCAGCTACGCCTGCTTGAAATATAAGAATTATAATAAAATTATTTTCTGCTTTCAACAGAATTAGTAAGAAAATATAAGCTTAAATAATAATAAATTATAATAAGTAGAGACATATTATTAGAAAAAATATCGGAGTTATTGAAATGAACCAACAAAAGAAGTAAAAGTAACTAAAGGATATTCTTAATATTAGAAAAAGTACCTAAAGTTTTCCGTGTGTGCGTGCGTATATACTCTTAGATATCGACGACTCTATGAAATGACTATACATTTTTCTATATTAAATACTTAGGTTAATTTTTGCGACCAATATCAAATAAAATAAGAAGAGAACCAAAGTGTAGTTTAAATAAATTATAAACAGAAAATAATTACATAAAATTAACAATAGTTCGAAAATGTATGAAAATTTATAAAACCGTCAACGTCATCTGCCCGTTCGCGACGGTCATACTCGCCTACTATGCCGCCCGAAGGCTAGGTCATTTCGCATCACTGACATTTCCCTAATTATTTATTAGTATGTTATACAGTAAACTATAATTTCAATCTAGATAAAATGTTAAGAGTGACTATTATAATATTTATTTTCATAAGGATGAATATCAAAATGTCGCGGTAATGGTTGCGTAGCGACAACGGTTGTTATTAAGATGGCAAAATAAATTGCATGTCAAATTAGAAAGTACTTTAAAATATATTAGTTTATATGT
>DWNA01001235.1:0-15674 GCA_018249835.1 Heliconius besckei | reverse complement strand
AGGTCAAACAGTTCCCCAGAATACTCACCATGATAAATGCGAGGTAGTTAGTAAGTACATAAATAATATGAGCATATTGCTGTTTAATTACCATTAGGTATCTATAAAATAAAAAACAAATGCAAAAACTTATTAAATATATATTTATATATCTGTAAAGACTTTAGCATATAAATGTTTATTAATTTGGCGATGACGTCATAGCCAGTCGACGGCAGCTTCACGCACGACTTGGCACCAATCAACCAAGTGCGGTTAGTCATAGTCGAACACCTTGATACCTACATCTAGACTTTTTAAGACTTAACCACAACTTCGCAAAGGCCAATATGTTATAATATACGTTTTAGATTCAGCCTTTTTCGTATATAGCAGGGTAGGCAGGGGGAACCTAGTGTTACGATACTCCGTTCGCCACTTTCCATCGAATTTTCAAGGCATTGCTTAATTAATGGCCGCTTGTCCTTGTAAAAAGAAAATACTCATAAATTATAATTCATTCCTCCGTATGGAAATCGAACCGTAACCGAACTGTCTTGTTAATAGTAAAATGCTTGTAAATATTATTAGGTATATTAAATTCTAAGTACAGATTAGATGTAAATCTAACATTTAACAAATAAATGGCTAGGAATGAAACGCGTTTGTGTTGAAAATATATTTCAACGTTTACTAATTAAAAGTGCTTACGCTAATGATCCTAAATACCAGTAAATAACAATATTATATCATTAAATATAATAATTGTATTAAAATTATTTATGGTAGAGTCAATTTTAATATTTGTTTGTTCTTAAGTATTTATTCAAATTTTTGTTCACCTTGTTATTTTTTCTAATTTCAGACGCGACCTTTATCAAGTTCATGCTATAATAGACATATTATTATAACAGGAAATTTAAAATTCATATTTGCCAACCCACGGAACAACCCACGATGGTCTCACCACCGAGGACGCAAAAGACGGTGCAAAGTGAAATAGGTTTAGTAGGAGGACAGACCCTGGCAATAGCCGGGATTAATGCCAGGATGAAGGAAGGAAGATAGGAAGGAACGACCCACGATACGCCAAGAGGCGGAACTTGACGCCGCGCTATGCCTCGACATCTAGTGTCAAGGATATAAAAATATCAATTATTTCATTTCGTCGAGTGGGAATCGGAGCTGGTGCCCCATGACTGGTCTCAATTACAAATTTGATCTTTGATCTTTTTTAAATTACAAATCTTTGAACATTGACCTTTCGTAAATTCCAAATCGTTGAATCAATAATAATTCATAATAATTTTCATTTCTTCGCTCTGGTGTCGATGTTAAGCGCGGCGTTATATTCCGCCTCTCAACACACAAGGCCTCCAGAATTCGCCGGAAAATGGGAAACGGAGTGTCTTAACACTAGATTACCTGTCTAACTTAGGATTAAGAGTTTGCATTTGTTTATAAAACTTATGAATATCCACACATACAAACATACAGAATATCTCGTAAAGCAGAAACTAAGGACTAGTGACTATTTTCTCTATTTAATGTAATTTATATAACAATATTTAAATAACAAAAAATACAAAAATAAAATAGAAAAATACTTTAAGCGCTTTAAAAATGCTTTTAACATGATGCTATAGATTCTTTTTTATTTCCTGAACATGTGTTTATACTATTGTAGCGCCGACTCTACATTTTTTAACCAACTTCTGTGAGAAAAGGAGGATATCAATTCGATTGTATTTTTTTAATATAAATATTATAAGCATTGTTTACTTCGGAAAAAAAGTGTATAAATATGTTTAATATAATATTTAATCATCTATAATGTCGCTTATAATGATTTACAGCGCATAAATATAGCAAAATAGCGATTGTGTTATAAATCACTTCGTTAATAAAAATTTACTTTATAAAGAAAGACAAATTACAATTTTATGCGAATATGTATATAGTAGTGAAATAAGGCCGTGTAGGCGCAGCGGCACAAGGGTGTGACTGTAACGCGGCGGTTGTGGGTTCAATCCCCACTCGAGGGAACTAATTATTATTTATTAATATTTTAATTTCTTTGCTCCGATACCACTGAAACGCCCGACCACTAAAACTCCGCGTTCAGTTCCGCCACTCAACACTTCAACATTCAACGCAAAGTGGGGAACGGTGAGTCTTAACACTAGGTTCCCTCTGCCTACCCTAGCGTGTAAGATATACAGCGTGAAGCGAATTTTATTTATATAGCAATAACATGAACCAATTTATCTAATTATACATATTTGACTGTCAGATATTTGGTTTTTAAAACGTATTAATTACTTCTTGAAATATTTATTGACAATCACAAACGCCATTAACCTTACCCCAACACCGCTTGACTCACACCCGCGGATCAACACAATCCTCAGTAGAATTATAAATTGTATGCAAATGAAATGATATCACCGTTCAAATAGCCGTGGAGTTTTAGACTATAATTTTAGGGACCGACCCGTCTTCGGAAGAAACTGTGAGAGTCGTTGACCGACCGAGAATTGCTACAAATAGAGAAACGTTCGTTCGTACTTAGTCGGTCGTGGCAGTAGGTATAAATAAAATTAGCGCCCCGATCCCGGGTAAGAAGACAAAAAAAAATCAGTCATCGTATATAAATACGGATTTACGGAATATTGGGTGTTTTGTTGGGAACGAAATGATTCACATGTTAAACTCGTATGTGGGTAGGTGAATGTTGTTTTGTAAACAATCTCTATATTGACTTCCGGTATAAATATAGTAATATATATAACTTTTTAGCACGGTAGGCACAGGGAACTTAGTGTTAAGACACTCCGTTCCCCATTTTCTGTTGAATTCTCGGGGCACTGCGTGTTGGGATCGATACCAGAGCGACGCAATTGGAAATAATAATTTAATTTCTTCGAGTGGGAATTGAATCCACTACCTGTAACGTTAACAGTAACACTGTTAACCTTCGCCACGACTGGCCTCATAGTCATATAAGTACCTATATAAGTTCTTAGTATATTCTGTACAGCATTTACGCAACTCTATTACTAATTTGGCTTGGTATGAAGTAGAAGTGTAAAACAGAAACCTAAATAATAAACCCGGCTGTCTCCTTTACCAGCGAGCTCGGTCAGTTATGAAATAAGCACGCATAGATTACCACATTCTTGACCACACGAGACATTTATACGCCTCACCTTACAGAAAAAAATATTTTTACTATAAATCTCACGGTCGTTACTCAGACCGTTTCATTTTATATAAGATATAAACATAAATATACAGAAAATTGCACAATTACTTTTAAAAAAAAACTACATTCATTTTATCCACACAATATTTCATACCATATTTGAAACCGCAGTCTTTGCAAAAAAGAAATTGA
This sequence comes from Heliconius besckei, assembly GCA_018249835.1. Lineage (NCBI taxonomy): Eukaryota > Metazoa > Arthropoda > Insecta > Lepidoptera > Nymphalidae > Heliconius > Heliconius besckei. The sequence continues at coordinate 12,298 of DWNA01001235.1, read as the reverse complement.
GGTTAGTCGATGTCGATGTGTAACCGTTGTTTATACTTAAATATGTATATTTAAGTCATTACTAATAATACTTAAATACAATAAATAAATGATATTAGAAGGAAACTCATTATTTAGACAGCCTTGAAAACAATTCGTTAATTAAGTATATTGCTTTCCAAAAACTGACGAATTTAATGAGTACAGCGATAAAGCACCGAAGGACGTGATTAAGATAAACTAACAATAATGTTGCTTAAATACTTTTTGCAACATTTATTTTTAAAGTCGGTAATATACCTATACACCTAGTTCTCAGAGCTGTTTGTTCACAACTGTAAGCATACTTATGTGAGAATGTCTACGTACTTTCGCTTTAAAACAATGATAATTAATTTCCCTATTTCACGTACTTATATCCTTATTTCCGCTACATTTATAACACCGACTATAATATATACTAAGTAATTTTTACGATACGTTCACTATAATTTTTTGCGTAATCATCAACATTAATGTATATTCAACTTTATAGTTTAGTAAATAAATAACGCTTGTTTGCGTTCCTCATCGATGAAACACAATAGTTTCAGCGTCCGCTGGGACTGCGAAGGTGTCCGCGAGACTCCCGAGACTCGGCCCAACATCGTACGGGACGGACGTCAGTTTCAATATTCATTATATAATGAACGCTCGGCGATCGGCCGCCGTCGCCGCCGGTTGCTTTCACTCGCCGCGCTATTAATTAAGAACGAATATGATTCGTGTTCATTTGACTTTATTTACACAACTGTTTCGAATGCTAAAAGATAAAGAGAACAAGTAAAGCGGTGCGCGGGCGTCGGTATCTTATCGGTGCCACTCTATTGATCGCTCATCATTCATTATATCGCGAACGTCCCGCCTTGTACGGACGAGCGGACCACCTTTATTGTCCAATTCAACGTGTGGACGTGTCTATAGGCGCTATGCTGCCAGTGAAGTCATAATGTGTGCCGTACAAAAATAGAAACACAGTGTTTGCAGGAAAATAGTATCAATAATAAAAGTGTTGTGGTTTGTTATCGAGCGGAAATGGCGCACAAATCGCCTACGACCAGTGTGAAGTCGAGGGAGATGATCGGCGGGGACCTGTTCAGTCAGCGGCGCGAGGTATTCGATAAGCACGACACGGTGTTCCTACCCCTACCCTCCCCTACCTCCGTCACGCCGACGTACAAGGAGGTAGAGCCGATCATAACCACCAATCACGGTATAACGACGTCTAATTTTAAGCGCAACACCCCTGGATACTCCAGCATGCGCGAGACGAGAAGCGAAGATCGACAGTACGACTACCGACCACGAAAGTATTCCGATAATTTTACATCTGAACTGAACCAAAGCGATGATGTCGACTACAGATATAATATGGCCGAAAGAAATAGGCGGTTGTCGAAAATGAGGAGAGACTTTTTAAAATCAATCTTACACGAAGGTGGCGAGGGCACACTGCGCCGAGGCGGGGTGCGCGCCTCTCTACCAACTACTAACACTGTCTCGACGATAAGGTACAAAGTAGAAAATCTTAATATTCATAAATTTCCATTCGCCGAACCATATTCGACACCAACACCGACCCGAAGAGTTGTCGTGGATTTAGGATCTCCAGGAGATGAAGTTGACAATGAAGAAACACAGGATAAGGAACAAGAGAAGCCGAAGCATCAGAGCTTACCAAATGATATAAAACCTGGTTCACCCATAATAGATCATCAGAAACTTTATGAAGAACTAGTCAAACGATATTCGCCACAACGCAAGCCGGTAGATTGGACATTACCCCCAACCAGGCCGAAGGTAGTCGGTTCTGTTCCAAAATCGACGTCGAGTGTTGCAGACAGCGTGGACAGCGATGATAAAAAAGATGAAGGAACGGACGATGTGTTTGTGAAAAAAGATGAAAATAAAGGTGAATCAAACGGTAATTCAGTGTCAGAGGAGAAGTCAGCAGAAGAAATTAAAACAAATGCGGAAATATTACATAACGGAGAAATTAGCGGCAATAAAAATCCCGATAACAACAATTCTCCTTATAAAACTAACGATTCCAAAATATCTCTCTCTGAGTTAGAAGAGAATGATTACGTGCCTGAATTATCCTCTTTCAAGCAAACGTTAAGGAAAGATTCAGTTAAAAAACCACACGTTGATAAAATTATAGACCTCACCTTTCCAGCACTTATTGATCAAATAACAGCTGAAGCAGAAGAGAACAACCAGAAAGCCGAAGGGAAGAAAGTCAAGAGAAAGAGAAGTTTCATAGATAAACTTTTAGGTAGAAATAAAGGTGTCAAGAGCGAAAAACAATAAAAATGGGTAACACTGTTCAGGCCAAAGACAGTTCAAGGTGGATTTACAAACCGTCTGTGTACTATATTGTGAAAAAAACATGTTGTTTTTGTGAAAATTTTCTATTATAAACATAAATTTTACTACTTAGAAACTTTAAGAGTTCCAATAAGTGCATATTAAATGGAAAATAACTTAGGGCGTTTCAAAGGTAGGTCCGGCTTTAGAACGTGTAATGACGTCAGTATCTTATCGTCAGATAAAAATTGAAGTAAATTGATACCGTAACAACATTATATTAATATATTTGTATTAATTGTACTGAAGCTAACGATGGCAAATCCTCTAATTTTATCTTAATTCAAAAGGTTATCGTAAAATGTTAAAATACGTGTGACACCAACTCGATAAAACCTTGCGTTATCCATGTCTCCATTAATTAGAGACATAAGAATAATTAATAATAATAATTTCTTAACTTTATTTGTAAATATTTTACTTGTGATTGATATTTATCGCTTTAAAAAATTATAATTGAATTAAAATTTTAACCTACCATATTGAATTGAGAAGGCCGTTACCGCTAATAATATGAAAATTGTAATATAATTTTGCATATACCATAAATTTTATTTATTAAAACATAGATGTTAAACAATTTCCTGTTTTTGTGTTATTTACGAATGATTCATATTTTGTAATGTGATAATTGTATATTAAATGAACTTATTTTGATGTATTTTTATGGTAAAAGAATATAGATATATAACGTTTTTTTTTTGTACATATTTTACCATGTTCAAAGTTGTTTTAAAGAGGAGACGATTTAACGAATATGATTACGTGCATTCGAGACATTTCGATTATATTCAATAAGTAATAATGATTCTTATCTATGTAATGAAATCATAAGTCGTATATTGATTATGATTTCGATGCTGTGTACTTGTATAGACGGTAAATATAAAAATTTAAAAACATGTCCTTATATTTGTTCCTCTTTGATCAAAAAGATGTAAATTTAAAATAAAACGAACATATATTTTCCTGTTTTAATAATAGTATTTGCTAGTTGTTGTAAGGAATTCTATTTTGATTAATAAATGTTACTAAAATTTGTAATATTCTTCATTTTATTCTGCCCTATTCTGTATCGTTATAAATTACAGTGCAGTCAACAAGTTGTGGCCGCCTTAAGGGTAGATTCTATAAACTTTTGCGCATTGTTCATTCCAAAAGGAAATAATCTAAATAAGTGGCCACATCTTATTGATCGTAATATGTAAAACAACTCGTACAACGTAACACAACTCTTAAATATTAAAGCATAGACAGGTGGCACCTAGTGACCTAGTTACTCTGTCCTTCACTATAAGACCATACATTCTGAGTGACAGAACTCAACACAACAGTAAATCATAACATTTTATAAGACAACAACAAAAAATCCATTGAGTAGTCTTAGTACTTCACAATAAAATATATATATTTAATTAATACGTTTTTTTATGGTCCCCAAATGATTACTGTAGAAAATATCAGTTACATATTATCTTCCTAATAGTATCAATAAAATTTTATTTATTTTCAGATGATAATATCGAAGCTAATTTTATTTTAACATTTTGATAAATAAATAAATCAACATTAACAACATACAAATACCAAACACATACTATATATGTATATATATGTGTACTTAAATATACAAGTTCAGCTTGTAATAAAAAATAAAAATCACAGACAATTCCATTGATATATTTAGAGTTAAGTCATTTTCAAGAACTCACTTGACAGGCTCACTTGAATTATTTTGTATTAAATAATTTTAGTAATGTAAATTTAAACATTTGACAGTAATAATTAAACATATTAGTGCAATATTTAATTTTCATTAATATGTAATATAAAAAAATGCTATACTTATGTATAGGTTAATAAGGCCTCCATAATATTACTGTTCAAACTTGATATATAATTTAGTTGACTGGATCTTAAAATAAAAAAATATTATAAATTCTACAACTATTAAATGCAATTTACATATATAATGAAAGTAAATAAAATTCTATAATAATCCTGATGCCTATGAAATGTAAAGCACCGTTCAATAGAAGTATGAATTTTACACAAAAACAACTAAAAATATAATTGTAAATAAATAATTAAACTATTTCTTTTTCATATCTGGGTCTATTTTTTTTAAAGCATTTTCAAGAGAGAATAGATGGTCATCTTCGATTCCAGGTAACAAATGTCTCATTGCTTTTGCCAAATTATATACATATTCCTTATTTGTACCACTGGGGCCTTGGCAACTGATTACTTGCTTTGCAATATCTTCTGTTGAGGCTGGGCCTGAAATGTATAATAATAAATTGTTTAAAATATAATATCTATGGAGGTCATTTGCAATCACTTTATTATCTTGATTAGATAATTATTAAGTGCTATGTGCAAAGTGCTACAACTTTGGCGTAAGATCTGTAAATAGGATGGTAGGAGGGTTCAATTCTCACTCAGAGGGATGAATTATTTTCATTTGGTCTCTAGTAACAATACAGATAAGTGTGAAGCCACCCAACATGCAGTGTCAAAAAATTGTGCAGAGTAGGCAAAGGGAACCTTGTGTTAAGATATTGACTCTCCACTTTTCTGCCCAATTTTTGAGGCATTGTGGCACTTAAGTTGTTTAAAATTAGTTACTTATCCATATTTATACAACATTCTCAAGTCTGTGATTAATCTTGTAATGCCATTTTCATTTACAAATTTCATGTCTATGAATAAAAACATCATCTCAAGGTCAATCTCAGACATTTGAATGATTTATAAATATGGGCATATGATTTATTTTGTTACCGGAGAGAGAGAAAATTAATTTTAATATATTTCACATTATATTTGGCTTTTGGACCAAATATCCTAATCCTTTGCAAGTCAATAACAATAATACTTTCAGTTTCTCTAGTAAAAAAAAAAAAGTTTCTGTAGTAAGTATTTTTTTAACATTACACATTTTTTACTCAACAGAGAGAACCTTGTGTTACGCTCTTTTCTCATTTTTTCACATAAATTCAAGACATTGTCTGAAATGACAGTCAGTAGTTTGAAGGCACTAGTATAATATGCTTAAAAAGTAGATTTAATTTACCTGCATAAGATTCATTATCCTTAGTAGCTACATATAAAGTTAGGGTAAAGGGATCAAGATTACCATCCTGTGGATGGAATGTAACAGATTGTTTTGAATAGCCATTCTTTTCTCTAAAATCTAAATGATTTGTTACTTCTTCAATGTCCTCTGTTCTAATTTTATAAGCAACACCCCAAACTCTACTGTTTGGATCATCGGTAGGAACTAAGGTAACCACTCGGCCAGGCTAAAAATATTTACACAATAAAATATTGTTGATTTTTTACGATAGCATAAACAATTATAAATATTATTTTTAAATCGAATTTATAATATTTTAATTTATTAAATAATGTACCTTTTCCGGTATTCCTCTGTGATCAATGCTATGCTGATAGAATCTCCTGAGGTAGCCTTGTATATAACCTATAACTTTTAATTCATATTTAAAATCTACTTTCCAAACAAGAGATCCGTATCCGAAGACCCACATGGTGGCTATGGCCTTTGTGCGAGTTGTGTAATGTATAATACTTAACAGTTACATCATATATTTGCTTAAATATAACGCATATAATGATAATTTGAAAAATTGTCTGTCATAATTGGTATTTGTAAAAAATTAAACAATATCGTACATGACATTTGGCAATTGACAATGGTGCAATCATATTTGACAACTGACTACAGCATATAAAATTTTACCTATAGTTTAATTTACGCAATAGATTTTTTTTTCAAATTGAATAAATAATCAGCGTCACGCTAAATCACGCACAAAGCAGGGTAAGCAGAGGGAACTTAGTGTTAAGACACTCCGTTCCCCACTTTCTGCCGAATTCTGAAGGCATTGCGTGTTGAGTGGCAGAACTCAACGCCGCGCTTTGCCTCGATACTAGACCAAAGAAATGAAAATATAAACATAAATAAATATATCACTTCCTCGAGTGGGACTCGAACCCACAACCGTCACGTTACAACAAAAATGTTTTGATTATATACGAAAATATTTATATATATAATTAGGTTTCAGAAGTGAAATATGAAAATAAAACTATACAACACTAATGTTACAAATACAATCTTATTTATTAAAAATCTAAATAACTATAAACTGAAGTATAAATAACTAGAAACTTATATAAAACACCAACAACATTCGAAAACACATATAGGTATTTACTCAGTGTTAATTATAGCAGCTCTTTTAACCAATTCACATTATTTATTAATTAAAACATTTAAATTACTTTATAACTTGCTAATAATGATCTATTAACAACCTAATAACAAATCACATCGACTACCACACGTGTAACCTCAAGTATATGAGAGCCAAATATGTCTTCCCGCTTAAATTAGTAACTTAATAATAAAATGAAAAGAGCGGGAGCGGAAGACATTGACAGTGACATTGACACATTGCAGTACTATATTTGACAGTTGACATTTGTAGCACAGAAGTCTCCTAACTATATATATATGTCATGAATATTATAACGAATGAATATAAGTAGTTAAAATGTTGTTCAGTTATTAAAATGTAACATAAAGTTTAGAAATGTTTCTTTCCAATAATAATTTTTAACTTAGAATAATCTTTACTTTGCAATTGTCTTTATCACATCAGAACCAATAGTAACACAACCAACACAACTAATGTACTAAAGTGTATAAAATTTTATTTGCTCCTCATATGTTTGTAGGCGCTTATAGCTTGTAGGATTTGAGGGTATCTGGCAGTGAGTTATAACCATGGTGTCTGGCAATGAACAACGTCATTTCTAATATTATTCCCAATAAAATATTAACAAATTGTGCTTAATAATTTAACGACAGTTAAGTTCAATTTTTTTGATGTCTAAACCAAGGTATTGGAATTCAATAAATATCTCATAGCTGTTAAACATTTTTGTTCCTGATTAATAGCTAGCTAGTAAAACATATTTGTTTGCGAGTAATGCAATGCGGTTAATAATCATGACTTTCATTTTGCTCTTGTTAATGGAGAGACCAGTCCAAGCTCGTTTTTTGTAGCCGCTCAAGAGCTTTCGGTTTCTGGTGAAGCAAAGAGGGTGGTGTCATCTTAAATGATGGTGTCAGCTTAAATCCTGCTCTCTTGTTACCGCCATCCCATTCATGTAGGGCGTCGCGCATTATCAGTTCGCCATAATAGAATGGGAGGGATGACACACCATTAATGATAGAAATTTTTATATATTTGAATTTGCTACTTCTTTCACCGTTGTTCTGGATCATTTATATTGGTTTTAGCACCGAGAGTGAATTCTGTTCCTGTCTGTCTTTCTCCGCTTTTATCCTGAGATGTTTTATTTGAGTTGGTGTAGGACAGATTGCTCTTTTATTGGACTGCTACTAACTGTTTTCAACGTATTAATCAAAATATCAATAATATTTTTAAAATGGTAAAGTAATTTAGATGCGAACATAAATAATTGTGTAGTAAAAGGGGGCGAAGCCGCGAGCGGGCCTTTGATATTTAATAAAAATGCAGAATCATAAGCTTTATGTGAAAAAAATAATAATAATATAGTAAACAGCGTTTATTAACAAAGCAAATTATAATTTTTGTCACAAAAGATGTACAATTAAAAATGTTAAGGCAGTTTTTACGAGATAGGTGGTAATTAATTATCTTCGGTATATCTTAAGACTTTAGTCTCGAGCTTAATTATTTATCAAATATACGAATTTCTATAAACTAATGATTATATCATTACACAAACAAAAAAAAACAACTAAATTATATTCTCATTCTATTTACTGGAAAATTTAGTAATAAATATTTTAAATTTTAAGCCTATGAATATTAAACTTAATAATTATCCTTTATTAGATACCTACTTCTTACTTGCAAAATTTCTAAATTAGTTATATTATTTCATATTAACCTTAAAAGCATACTATAGTTTTATACATTTATTATTTTAACTATTTTTTATTAATTGACAATATTATTAACACTTAAAACTATTAAACAAGTTAAGAGATAAATCTAAATCTAGAACCTACACTAATTATTAATATAATATAATATAAACGCCAATAATAAAAATTTGCATTTATAATTTTCTGAATATTTTACACTTGAATTTTTAAATAAGCGAGAAACTTATTGTTTTCAAGGCCCATTAATAATATATAGTACAATGATCTCTTAATGTAAAAAAGGGACCAACAAGGACTAATTTTAAAACATCCCAATATGATGACAGTATGAATTAATTACGAAACAATTATTTAGTAAGTATTAAGTACATTTAAAAATTATACTTTTAAAAAAAATGCTAAATATGATTTTAAGTCTAATAAATCTCTAGAAAAAAAGTGCTTAAGTAATTAATGTAAATTGAGTTGATTTGAAGAAAAAAAGTTAAAAAGAGTGCATATAATAGGGAAAGCTGCAAGCATAATATCTTTATAGAGAAGTAAAGACTAAGAAGAGTATTTCCAAAAAATATATTTGACACTGTAATGACTTTGAATGTACAGAATTGTGACATATAACATTAGATATTGCTTTCAAATAAAAATTATAAGAAAATGTATAAACACAAATCATTATTACATTTGACAAAATGAAGTGATAAATAAAAACAAAGTTTTATTCCCACATTATCACATGTAATAACAAAAAAATTCAACTAAAATGTCCACTATAGCTAAAAAACTTTGCAATGATATTGTTGATCCCATTTTGAATTCATCCGAAGTAAATAATAAAATTGATTTACATATATCACAAAATGACAGAGTGACACCATCATTGTATTCACAGAAAAAGAGAGTTGTAAATAAGAATTTCTCACACAACAGCAATACATCAAATAAATTGAACACTACAAAAATAGTGTTAAAAAATTATTTCAATCACTCTGCTATCAACACCGAGATCTCTGGACCTTTACGGTGTGATAATAACTGTGTAACAATTGTGAGGAAAAGGGATAACTTAGCCATTTGCAAATGTAATAATATACGGCAAAGCTCAAAATATAGATCTAAGCAAATTCAAACAATATATAGAAAAAGTGAATCCCTATTGGATAAATCCTGCACTCGCTGCATAGAGACAGTAAGCTGTGGGACACAATTCTTTGACAACTTTAATAGTATTCTCAGGAGTCGAGGAAGCAACTCTAAATCAAAATCTAATATCACAATCAAAGTTCAAGAGAGTACTAAAATATTACGACAGTCAAATATTAATGATAAAGGATATAAAGTATTTAATGAAGATGATTTAAGGAAAAAGGATAATAAGCATATTGAAAGCAGCAGATCAGATCTTCAGTATGCAGGACAAAAGCAGTGGGCTATTTCAATCTATCGCACAAGAGGTCCAGACTTCTAAATTTTTATTTTGCTACAATTTTCGTTGATAAATGGTTTACATTATAATAAAATTTGTTTCATATTAAAACAAGCAAAAATTAAAGACAAAAGTTAAAATTTTTGAAAACTTTAATATCTTTAATGTTCAGTCGAGTCTACTACATCACCATACAATATTAGCTCTCATTGTGTTTTGTACCTAAAAATAATACATTTGTTTGCCGATTGATTTGTTTTATAAAGAAAAATATTGTTAAAAATAATTATACAATATTTGAAAATGTCAATTAATAAAATTGCTAGCAAATAAATGCAAATCTATATTTCTATAAGTAGATTCAATTCATTCTAGTTAACTAATTATAGCTGTGAGACAATATTGATTTGCACTTTCAGGCACATGGTATACCTACCTACTACCTCTATATATTTTTATGATAGTCAAAACTTATGAGTAGCAAAGATACAGTCGACAAGATTGTTCTCAATAAATTGCTTGTATAAATTGCTTTCATCCCACTACAATGCATGTAATCCAGATGAGGTAATGCCTTTGTTTTTATTATATTAATCACACAACCTTGATTGTCAGGTTATTATTATCTTTTGTAAGCATTGTAGTGAGAAAAGCGATATATACTTGAATCTCACATATTCTGTTGGGCTGGGCTTGCTGGGGGCGGCTGGGCATCCAAGTTCTTAATCAACTGTGTTAACCAATGTTTAGTTGAATTATCCTCCTGGAGACAAGCAACAAATGTTGTATCTCTCAATTGGTCTGGAAGACACTGCCTTAATGCCTCTCGTGCCCTAGGATTATCAGAGAGACGGAGGTAGCAACGAACAACATGTTTTAACAACCTTGCTGATGGGTCCTTAGCTAGAGATAGTACCATCTTTCCTAAAATCATTGCTACATGAGAAAATCTATCATAGGTCTGGCAAATGTAACTCAAACCACTATCATCTAACAAAATTTTCTGTAATATAAATGTAGCTACGGTCTTTGATAATTCAGAACCATTTTCCATAATACGTAAACACAATGGTATTATTTCTGTAGTCAAAAGGAAAGTGATCACCTCCTGCTCATCAGTTTTCACAAGGGCTCCAATCACACCTAAGCTAGTTAGCCTCAGATATTCGAATGGACGTGTTTTCGAGACAGTATGAAGAAAGGGGTAGAGGAACAACGGTACGTGTGCTTGGAGGAAAGCTGATCTTGTTTCAGGATGAGATGCGACACACTGCATTAAGGCCAAGGCGTTGCAGACTCTGTTACTCTGGTGGGCTGTGAGAGTAGGCGGTACCATTGCCACGTAGATATTCGTAATCTCCTGCAACAATGCTGCAATGGTACCAAAGCTGTGCCATAGCATTGGCGCTAAATCTGGAACAACTTCTCGTTTTTTACTAAGTTCTAAGAGAGCATTTTCACGTGTTTCTGGATTGCAAAGCTCTAGTATCCATGTATAAATCTTTTCTCTGTCCACGACAGATTGCAGGTTTGCCGGACTCTGCTGTGAACTCATATTATTCATTTTCTTAAATCTAGACAACTCCTAAGTGTATAATCGTATTTTTATGATTTACAGAACATTTCACTTTACACACTCAAATTATTGTTATTGGAAAAGTACTAATTATATTTATTATTTTTTACAGACATAGAGTATAAATCAAATATAGTTGAGAACTTGAGACAATCGTTTTAAAATACTATTTTTTCACAGCACACGCCAACAAATCTGGAAGTCGTTAATAAAGTCATCTATTCAGTGCTGCCAGCCTCAGAAAGCAAAATAAATAAATAAAATAAATAAAAAACAGGATTTAGAACATAAAAAAACAGTAAAATACAAGAAATTCAATAAAAATAATACAAGTACTTTTATATTTATATAAAAATCAAGGTAAAATGCATCTAACCAAAATATTATAAATTTTATTAAAATAATTTTAACATTTTTAATTTCGAGGATTTCTACGTTCACGTAGGAAATTTTTTAGAGTTACGGACAAAAAAAACTTAATATTATATTATTATATTATTTCGTTGTTCGTCTGTTTTTATGTCTCTCTAGAGTCTAGACTGCTTATTTTAAGACCGAGTATCGGATAAGTTAAGTTGAAATTAATCTATACTATAATATAATAAAGCGGAAGAGTTTGTTTGTTTGTTTGAACGCTAAGATCTCTGGATCAACTGGTCCGATTTACATTGTTTTTGTTTCGTATGAAAGCTGCATTCTTCAGAAGGGCTATAGGCTATATAACATTACATTACACATATAAACTAATATATTTTAAGGTACTTTCTAATTTGACATGCAATTTATTCTGCCATGTTAATAACAACCGTCGCGTCACTACGCAACCGTTACCGCGACATTTTGATATTCATCCTTATGAAATATTATTATATAATAGTAACTTTTAGCATTTTATCTAGATTGAAATTATAGTTTACTGTATAACATTCTAATAAATAATTAA
>DWNA01001234.1:0-15681 GCA_018249835.1 Heliconius besckei | reverse complement strand
AAACCTGTTTACGCAACAAAATAACAAAGAAATCGTAAACCGAATAATTCGGCCGAATATCCGGTTCGGTAAAGTTTAAACCGAATAGTATTCGGTATTCGGTTATTCGGTCAAACCACCATTCGGCACCATTCATCTCTAGTAATAATCGTATATTGTATCTGCTATCATTACCGTTACGTGTTAATTACTCTACAATAAGTCACACCATCGCATCGAGGTATTATAAAAGCTATTGCATTTAATGCGCGTACTCGGGCACATATATTAAATACTAATGTTTTTTGATTCATCGAAATCGGGCCATGATTTCAAAATATAGAGCGTTGAAAGCGCCACGAGCAAGCTAGCGTCCGTCCATCCTTTACTTTTTTAGTCATTTTTAAAGATAAGTAAAAATTAAACAGATTATTGATTCTCAAGCTACCTTTTTTTTTAGATATGCTGATAATAAAAACATTGGTGTGACTTCTTATATATTAGACTGAACCTATTTAAAATAATTAAAATTCTATATTACTAACGAACTTAACTCACTGGTAAAACAAAATTATTTTACCTTAACAAGATTTGGCAGATCCGACCAGAATGAAAGATTGGGTATAATTTCAAGTCCCGTAGCACCCATGAGGAATTTCTTCGTGCATATTCCCAATACAAGATATAATATGACGAAGGAGAAAAATATCACAAGCAAAGTTGAACCCACAGAACGTCCGGCATCAGATGGTTCGTTGAGCTTCTTCAAACAAGCGTCTCTTGAATAGAAACCTAGAACCTGAAATCATTTTTTTTACTTATTTATACATTATCCCAAAAAAGTTACGAAAATATATGACGCATGTATCAGGGTGGGCAGATGAAACCAGGAAACGTAGTAGGACACTCTGTTCCCATTTAGACACTTTCGTTCCCGAATTTGCACCGAATTCGAGAAATTGCATGTTGAGTGATAGAACTCAACGTCAGAGCGATAAAATGTAAATATTTTAATTTTCTTAAGTGGGAATTGAACCTACAACCTGTCTCGTCACAATCGCATGCTTATGTCCCTGTGCCTCGTCTGGCCTCATTCAGTGATAAATAATATTCTTGATAAACCCTCTAAAAAAACAGAGAGGTATTAAAAGTTTGACGTGTTAGCTTCCAAGCGGATGAACCAATTTTGAACATTCCTATTAGTTATTTTCTAGCTGTTTGTTTACTTTTTTAAGCTCAGAGGTTTTAAATGTATAAGTGGTTTATAATTTATATCTAAATTTTATTGGTGTAGAAGTACTTAGTTAAATATTCATCAAAAAGTCGATTAAATTTTAGTTACAATCGACCTTTTTGCACCTTATAATATAAATGTTATTTAACTACTGTAAACGTAAAGTTGACTAACTTAGAAAAAAAGCTATTGCTCATTAAAATATAACTTTCTATTTCTAACATTATTCCTAAACAACATAACTACATTCCTATTGAATATTTTACGTATTAATGTATGTATGTATGTATGTAGCCTATATGTCGCCATCATGATGATTGCATGAAATCATGAAACAAAGTCACGCGATATTTTATAAGTATAACTATATTCAACTGTTTAATTTGTTTACATATAATATGTACAATATGTTTATATATATGTTTTCATTTTCATCGAAAAACGATTATTATTATAATATAATTATTATAAAATAAATAGTGGTTATTATAATATAATCATTTCTAGGTATCTCACTGCAGAGTTAGTGACGGTTATGGAAATATTTAAAATCTTAAGGTTTAATAGTACAGCCGACTCTTTGCCTGGATTTATATACAAAAGTGTTTAACGGGAGTAGATTACATATGTATGTACATAAACGACTATTTCTTTATAATCATATGTTAAATATTGAATTTCAAGAAGTTTATTATAACAGCAAAATAAAGATGTAACGGTAATTGATATGGTGGATCTTATAAATCCTTGGAAAATGTTAACTTGTATGTTAAGTCTACATATTGAGTCACATAATAATATGACAACTACTAAAATTTTATTTTAATCCAAATATTTGTATTATCTATATATTACAATATTTACCTTTATTTTTTTCCCCATTTTTAATTATACGATTCTATTGAGCGCAGACGACACCATTATTATATTAGCCATTATGTGTACAGTCTGATAGTTTTCAATGCACACTATAATATAAATTTAGCTATTTTTTTTTATTTACATTACTACGTAATAATACCTATGTTATTGGACAAATATTTTTAGTTATACGTAGTCTCGCATATAGTAGGGCAGAGGGAATAAAGTGAGTGAATTATCACTCCGAACATCACCCAAATTTCTAGATTCAAATTTCGTTATACGTTCCGTGACGGAACTTAACGCCGGGCTTTATCGGTATTTTCGTAATAAGCAAAGAAATAAAAAAAGACTGGTAGTAAAGTAGTAAAGAGTGGTAGCCCACTCTCACTACGGGGACTGTCTTTTTTTATTTCTATATTGTGGTGTATAGAAATAAAAAACGGTTGGGGCTACCCAACCGTTTCAGTTACAGTCAAATTATGTGTTGTTACACCACAATAGCCTTGAAAAAAAGATTGTTTATAAAAAATAAAATAATAAATTACCAAATCATCTGGCTCTTTCTCTGAAATCACCTGAAGATTACCCTCAACTTCAGCACATACTAGCATTACCACTGTTTCTCTGTAAAAGGAAAAACACATATCACATATACATTGTGATGCAGTGGCACAGTATGCATTTTAAATGCAATACAGGTTGTGGATTCAATATAATTTAGATCAAGGCTTTCCCAACTTCCATGAATGATTTTAATAATAGAGTTTTTTTTCCAGTATCATGAATTGAGCAGGATAAAATAAAGTTAAATGTTAAGACACTGCATTGCCCTGCTCAATTTTTACGACATCTTGTGTTGAATGGCGAAATTAAATAGTGCACTCTAACCACCAAAGCAGGGATATGAGAATAATTTATTTTACTGACTCTGAATATAACATATGCTGCAACCCATAATAGCCTCATAATGAAATTACCAATTATAAATAGGCCCTACTTTACCTTTATAAACAGGTTATGGGCACCAAAGTAGTAACTTGACCTCAAACTGGTTCTAATACTATTTGAAACTTTGAATATTTTGGACAGCACTAATTTACAAAACCAGTTTTTCTTGAAAAATACAAAACTGTTGATATTCTAAAATATGCTCATTAGCATATGATTATAGAATTCGATTACAAAATATATTGTTTTTATTTTTCCTACTGTTATTATTTTTTTTTGTATTTTAAATAAAATGCTTATGTTAAATAAAAAGATTGTACTATGACAAGTAAATACATCATAAATAAAATATACTGTAATACAAATAATGTAATAATAATAATTAATCTTAACTATATAGTTAAGACAAATTGAGATATCTCAACATAAGCTTAAATTATAATGTATATTTCGATAATCTTATGGACGAGTTTGTTTTAGTTACACTTGTAAATATAACATTATGAAAACCATTAAATAATACAATGCATATTTTCCATTTACTGTAATTAATAAGAAAAACAGAAAAACTCTGTAATGACCTCTATAATTATTTGTTAAATTATAATATGTAATTACTAGCAAACATAGTTTGTACTGACACCATTGTGGTGTAGCGGCACAGCAACTGACTTTAAACTACATAAGCAACAATGTTAAATTTGATTCTAACTCATAGGAATCATTATTTTTTCTTTGCTGTTAACTGTTGAAGCATGGCATGGAGTTCCACTACTCAATATCTTGCCCTGAAGATTGGGCAAATATAATAGAAATAAAAAAATAAAGAAATTTGGTGTGATAAGAATGGAGTTCTTAACTCTAGGCTTCCTCTACCTATTCTTCCATATGCAGAATACACCATGCAAACTATAAATTATATATACAATCATATAACATAAAGTATATACTTACGATGGAGGATTAAAGTACACAATTGATAATCCATCAGCACTAAACTTAGATACATTTGTTTGTCCCAAAAATTCATTATTACCACCATCTATTTTAAAAGTATTTGTTGAATTCAAGCTCATGATATTTTTATGTCGACATATCTGAAATTAATAATTTATTTATGTAGAAATAATAAAGCTAAAAATAGTTCCTAAGCTGGTTCGGCTTATTCTATAATATATTATTTAAACAAGTCTTAAGATATTATTTATTATATATGTAGGTAGTATAATTATAAAGACTACAAACATTGAAAATATATTGAAAAAAAAACTACAAATTTGAATTTCTTACCGATAGTGGCTTCACGCATGTGTTAACAGCAGCTGTTGAATTTTCTTTAATTAACACATCGAAGCAAGGATGGTAGTAATATGTATTCAATTCATATTGCGTTCCATTGTTCTTTAATTGATATGTCTGTGTGCTATAAAATGTTGCTTTTACGGCAGGCGCTAAGTCAATACCGGTGCCATTTAAAAATTCACAAGAGCATGGTCCTTTTGGTACACATTCTTCTGCTGTACAACTTAATGATAATAATACCAATATGTATACCGAATAACACCAAATAAAATTTATAATTTTGTCCATTTTCGTCCCAACTGCTATATTTTTCTAACAAATCATGAATGTCAACGTAACAATAAAAGTCAAAAAGTAAATGATTTCGTGTTTGTCAACGTCAAAACAATGTTGCCAACATTTAAAAATGTTACAAAAAAAAATTTATGACAAGCACTGTAACTGGACAGGACTTTTCGCAGGTATCGTATTCTAACGGCAATATAGTAGAGGTCTAATGACTTCCACTATATTACGGTTATCAGTTGAAAGAAAATATAGTCATCAGTCAACTAAAATTCATAAAATGGGATAACAGGAATATGCACTGGAAGCATTTCTGTTGCTAGTTGCTAAGAAAGGTTACAAAATTTGAGTCATTTAAAACAATTTTGCATTAAATCAATCATCACGAGAGAGCTAAATTTATTAACTATTACCAAGTAGTCTATTAATCTTGTAAAGTTTTTTATTACTAATTCTCATTGCCATTTTTTTTATTTTATTAACTTAAATAAGTTTTAATGTGTAAACTGTAAAGTTTTTTCACTGAAAACTGAATAACGATGCTGAAAAAATTTCAGCATTATTTCTGCACAACATTATAATAATTTACAAGCAAATAAATAGATGACAATATGTAATATATAGTTTATTTTAATATAATCCAAGTTACAAAAAATAAAGATTAATAAGTATAAATAAACTAGATACTACTAGAACTAGCTAAAATATTTGAATTATTAGTCATACTATAGCATTTCGGAATGAATAAAGTCTAAAAGCCATTTTAGGTTTAAAAATATATTGATTTATTTTAGGCAATATGCAAATCAAAACAATATTTAACTTCTCTTCTTGAATTTTTTATAATTCAAAAATATGTCAACATTAACACAAGAGCTTAACGCACCACGTCTGTCATCGCACCCGCAAGCGTGTAAATGGCAGTTTAGCCATTGTTAAAGATTGAAGCCTGACAGCCTGTAGACATCGTTATCACTTATTTGTAAGCAAGTGTAGAGTCACCCCTCCTATGACGCTTGCCGAGTTTTGGCAAGCGTGTAACATGCCATTAAACATTTTGTCATTGTCACTTGTCAAAATTGTATATTGTTTGGATTTCTTAAATATTTCAAAAATGTAAAAATATATTTTTATGTACTTTTTTAAAATTTGTCTATAGACAATTATATTTAAAAGTCCAATAAACAAGTTGGCAAAGATGGCAGACAAAAAGAAAAAAATATTTATAAAAGTACCTTTCTATAAAATTAATTTTTAAATTTCAGTTTTAGATGTAGGTACCTACTTATTTAAAACTATATCTCTACAGGAAACTATGAGTGCTCCAAGGCGTCCAGTTATTTTAAAATCAGACCGAGAAAATTCTACGAAGGATTCGATGAAAGTTAAAGATGAGAAAGAAAAACAGCCTACCATTCTATTAAAAACACGTGAGCAGAGTACGCCGAAAGACGAAAGGCCAACAAGCCCTAAATCGATAGGAACAGAAGCTGAATCGACACAGCCATCAAAAATTGCTCACAATGAAAATAAAGAAAGGAAAGGTATTTATTAATTGAGAATAACAAGTTATTACCAAATTAATTATGTATAAATGATATCACGGCTTGGGAATGAAATGCTAGCTCTGGTCTGTTTCAAAGTATCATTGTCACAAATGTCAAAATGTGTTTTTGTATAATTGATTTAAAAAAAAAGTCCTGCTAAGTTTCTTTATTAACTTTTTTCTTAGTGAACTAATGGTAAATTATTTGAGGTTAAAGAAATTAAGCATGTAATTTCTTATTTTGAATAAAATTATTTGACTTTGACCTTTATATATTCAGTTCCTCATACACCATCCATTATTCAAGACTGCATATTGTATGGTGGAATGCAATGCCACATTTTGTCTTACCAGAATAAGGAAATGAAAACAACTCATTCCCCCAAGTGGGAATCAAACACAAATAATACAGTCAGTTGCTGCCCTTTGGCTCCAAAATATCCTTTAATGTATTATAAAAGTATCTTTTGTTAAACTTTTACATTTAATATTACTTTTAGAACAAAAGTTAAGCCAGCCAGCTAACTTAATGACTGGGCCAGTAAAATTGCTGGATGAAAATTTAGATTTCAATACATCAGCATTAGAATTTCTAAATGACACTAACAGCAACTATCTAGTTGTGGGTGTAATAGGTATGTAAATCGTTATTGCATCTAATTTGTATATTAATTAGCTTACAATAAACAAAAATATTAATTCAGCAACCTATAATATATATATTTACAAGGACCATTTTTATGTACATAATTGTTTTTTTTTTATAAAAATAAAACAAAGACATTTCAAAAGAGAAAGTTTATGGAATATGAAAATAAATATTTGTCTTACTCTTAAAAAAATAAATAAAATTATAAACATAAATATATAGTAAATATCCATAGGTTTATTTTATTTTTAGGGAGTGAGATGAATCTTTATTTTGCTCTCCCATAAACCTTACATTTTGACATACTTTATGGTGAGTGCATTCCATAAGAAACTTGAATTTTAATAATTAAAATAATTTCCAGGTATGCAAGGTGTTGGAAAATCAATGATCTTAAATTTAATTGCCCAAAATAGTCCTATTGATAATTTGTGTAAGCAAATTCTTAATAAGCATGAAGTACCTGCAGATTCCACACATGATTCTAATGATATATCAGTAGAAAATCAAATGGACAGCTTAAATATAACTGAAACACAAGAAACCCAAGACCAACATAGTATATTTAAGTTTAAAATGCAAGATATGGAATATATAGAGAGGGGTGTACATTGTACTAAAGGTAATGTATTGTTTTATATATTTTTGACAGTATATTTATTTGTTTTAAAAAATTATTACAAAATATTAGGAATTTATTTAACTGTTTCTAGTTACATAATGCACACTCTATCCGGCATAGCAGATTAGGAAAAGAGAACCTAGTGCCTTGACGCTACACTACGCTTCCCAGTAGACGAAAGTCAACACCATTCCAGAGCTCCTTACCAGGGCTGGGACATAAACTCCTAACTTCCACTTTGAGTCCCAGTTGGAACAAATAATTTACTTAAAGCTGGCGGCGGCGTTGAGTTCTGCCACTAATATACAGTGCCTTAAAACATCAGCAGCAGTGGGGAACAGAGTATCTTAACACTCCCTAGGTTCCGTTTGTCTACTCTCCTTTGAGCGGAATGTAGCGTGAAGCTAAAAAAAAAACAAATAAATTTGTTCCAGGTATAGACATGTACATAACAACAGATCGTGTTATACTTCTTGACTGTCAACCGTTATGGTCGCCGTCATTGATAGAAGAAACAAATTCGAACCCGATAACAGCAAGGAGTGCTAACATTTTAACAGTGGATTGCCTCCAAATAGCTTCTTACTTAATGGCCGTATGCCATGTGCTAATTTTAGTTCAGGATTGGTTCGCTGATTATAACTTTTTACGGTAATTTCTTTTTAAATTTATACTAGGCTTTCGCTACTGACAGATATGTCTTTAAACTTAGTGTTAGCACACTCCATTCAAGGTTTTTCGAGACATTTCTTATATACCGAAACTATGAATAAAAATAATTCCACTTTTTTTTCTCCAGTTACATCCAAACAGCTGAAATGTTAAAACCGTCACTTTCTGCATCAACTGTCAATACAAACCAAGAGAATCCCGAATCTACATCAAGTGGTGAAAACCATCCACACTTACTTCTCTTACACAATAGATGCCAATTGGAGGATTTTACACCAGAGGCCATTAAAACTATGCAAGATTTGTATAGGTAACATAAATTTTCTAAGTATACTTTTAATATTGTGCTTATTAATTATTTATAGTTTTAGGTTCACTCTGTATTCTGCATATAGTAGGATAGGAATAGGGAACCTGGTGTCAAGACATCCTTTTCCCCCACACTCATCCAATTATCGAGACATTGTGTTTCTCAATTAGTATTGAAGACAGTGCTGTCTTCTTAGAACAGGAAAAATGAAAATAATTGGTTGCCCGAATTGAACTGAACCGAATTGAAAATGAACCCACAACCTTTTTGTTTATAGTCGGATGTGTATTTGTGTTTGTCTTGTGAAAATGATTACTTGAAGTATCCTTCTTTATAGTAAGTGGTTAAATTTAAATTACCTTTTGATTATGCTGTGTCGATAAAATCTGAAAGAAAGAAGAATTTAAAGAGCCAAATCTCTATGGTTTTAACAATGTAAAATAATAATTAATCATTTTTAACATTTTAAAAGTGTTTTTGTCACATCAGCAGATTTTTTAAAGTTTTTGGTGGTATCTTGTAAAACAGACTTAATTTTAAATATTTTGTTGTACAGAAAAGTTTTCCAAAGGTCAAATCTTCAACTCCAATCTGGCATGTATTTGTATAGCGACACAAACAAAAATGGTATAAATATCAACAATATTTCCAAGTCATACACTATAGAGTCATGTGGGTCACCAATCAACTTGTTTTTATTGCCAGAAATATACAGTGACTTTGGTAAGAGTTTATTATTATTTACAGTGGAACCATACTATCATAAGCTTACTTAAACTTGACAGGGGCTGTATGAATACTTTCAATGGTTTTCATATAAGAATATTTTAACATGACTGAGAAACACTTTAATGTGGATTGGTCTTATAATTTATAAAAAATTAAAAATCAGCTTCACTCTATGTTAAGATAATATATGTAAGTGATAAGATAACTATAATAAGATGTTTTTTTTTAAACGTGGCGAATATGTCGCATATCTAACTTAGTGATTGATATTTTAAATGAGGGAGTGTTCTTCATATATTTCTTCCCTTAAAAACTTTAAAAATTACTCATAATTGTCTATATAGAATTTAAAAATACTTGTATGCCAAATAGAGTGAGAAACAAAGCAATTTAATTTAAAAATTATCTTATACGACGGAATTCGACGTAAATTTTAAAGGTATACTAAATATTGATGAAATAACAAAGATAATTATAATACCAAATAACACGGTGTTTGTTTATCTTCACGAAACTCCCGCATGATGCAAAGAGAATCAAATAATATATCACATTTTTGTTTTTTTTAAACAAGGTGATTTTTGTAACAGAATAGATACTTCAATTTGTATAATTTTAGGTTTTTTTAAGTTTTACACTGCGGGTACCCTGCGGGTACCCCCCATAGCAGGATAAGCAGATTGAACCATGGTATTGCGTGTTGAGTGGCGGTACTCAGCACTACGTTTTGCATCGTTAACCCCCGTCGTTCATCAACCCAAGTTAAAGTGGGAATTAAACCGACAACTTTGCCCTTACATGGGTTGACACTACCTTCCCTCTTCCTATCCTGCTATATGCGGGGTAAAAAGCGTGATATCAAATTAATAATTTTATTTTGTTTTTAGATAACCGTGATATTTATCGAGGTCACCCTGACTTTGAGCAATTGGCGAAACGCCTGCGATGGTTGCTTCTAGGTGTAAATAGACATCAAATAACAAATGTACCAAATTTATCTGAAAAAGGATGGTTCCAGTATTGCATCAAGGCATGGGAAACAATAAGAAAGTGCACATTTTTTATGGAATATGAACGATTTTTACCTTAGTTATTTAATAAATTTATGCTTATGTTGATAAATTATTGTTTAACTTTTATTTGGATATACATTTAAAAAGAAACTGCACGGTTTTCTTGCAAAGCCAGATAGGCAGAAGGTACTTATGTTCCTTAAAAATAATTATTCAATATTAACATTAACATTATCTTAGCCATAACATTTGTAACATGGCTGTTTTACACGCACCAACCAATATTTGAGGCTTCCTGAAGTGAGGCGTATATAAAAGCCGCGCTTAGTCTAATTGGGAAATTTAAATCTGAATAATCATTCTCTAGAGAATGATCATCATCGTGCATCGAATTCACAACTTTAAATTTTGAGTCAATCGTTATCTCTCTGCGTCATGACGGGTTCTTAATATTAATATTTACTATATTAAATTATTTTATCTGTAGGTAAAAGTAGGATTGTTATATTTTCTAAATATTATTAGTTATTTATTTAAATCAAATCAAAATATTTAAATTAGCCTATTCCTTACCTTTATAAATAATTTCTTTACATTTCAAAGACACCTAAGCCTGATAAAAGTAAGATAGCAGTGCAGGTGTAAATGATAAAAACATTTGTCACTGAAATTTAATAATAAATACAATATTTAAAACGTGTTGATTTTTGCTGTTGTATACCTCTCATTTATAAAGCCTAATATTATATAAAAAGAAGTATTTTATTGATATACACTTTCAATAAGGGGTTTACGTCGTTGTTCGGGCGGCTTATAGGCGTGTTGATACACACTTGCCAGTCTCCAGTGCTCTGGATAACCTGTAGCGTTTGCATCACGCCATATACTGAATGGAGGTGCTAAAGTTGGAATCGTATAGGACTTTTTGGTATAAGGATGACGCATTTTCGGTATTTTAAGCTCTTTTGAATCGTTTGAGCCGGTACTTTGGACAGAATTAGGGTTTCCAGCTTTGAAGGCGAATTTATAATCGTCTTTTAGTTTCTTTTCCATGGGCACTTTTGCCCCATTACAAGAAATACAGTTTTTGTGTCTACTGTTAGATGTTTCGCTTGTTTTAGAAGACTCCTTGGAAGAATGCTTTAATATTTGAGATTCGTTGGGTGAGCTTTGCTGCAGTTTACCTTGCGCTAAAGGTGTTTTTTCATAAGATTCCAAACTGTGGCGATTTCTATTTATATCATATTTCAAACTTTTATTTTTGTTGTCAGCATTCCAAGCTTCTTTTATGTGTTTGGATTTATGTATCGAGTTACCGTGCATGTAATTTTGGCTAACATCTGAAAGTGTACCACAACCATTTATACCATCACAAGGGCTCTTGATTCCAGATTGCGCGGAACTTTTTCTGCTTGATGATCGAGATTTAATACTTTTTTCTGCTTCATTGTGCTGTTGACAATATTGCACATCACAAGAATCTTTTCTTTTTTCCTTCGTCATATCTTTTTCAAAATGAGGTACGCTATGACGTCCAATATCATCCAAATTTTTATTTTGATTAAATATTGGGTATGCGTGACCTAAAACCGTCTCATGAACTTCTTCCTTAGGAGTATGGACCATTGTGAAAACGGCTGGCGCTAATGATCCATTTGAACCGTCGATATGTTTTGGCAGCCTTGGCTCTCTTTTCGGATCGTCGGTCTTGAAATCCCAACAAATTGCTAAATCCATCAAGGACATAGGTTTTTTATATTGGCCTCCTAGGTCTAAACCTGACGTTGCAGGGCGTTGTTTTTGATCATTTCCTTCACTTCCACATTTTTTAGGGTCACAAGTTTTAGGTCTATGCACCCGCATTTTAGTACAACAGGTTGGTCCTGATGCACCATAGCCTTTCCAGCCAATAGCGTAAGGCTTCACTACAATATCTGAGTCTCGGTGTTCACCAACTTTTGTGAGATTACGATATCCTAACGTATCAGGTAAAGGCTCGTGCTCAAGATTTCCCGCGTGCATTTTTTTCGCGAAATTGAAATTTTGGGAAACATTTACATATGGAAGTTTCGGTGTATCGCCTTTTTTGTTATATTTCATATTATCTTGGAAATGATCATTTTTTCTTGCCTTTTCAGCAACTTTGCGCCAAAATTTGTCTGTTGGATCCTCTTGTGAACCATGAATATGTTCCACAGCACCTTTTACCAAAAGGTCGTAGTTTTCATGTCTCTTATCAGGATCAGTTTTCGATCCTGGTATGTAAGGACCATGGCCTTCATCATCTGTCGGTTCTTTTTTATTTTTATTTATATCCAAACCTGCATCGTCCTTATTGCTGTCACTTTCTGTAGTATTATAATTTTGGTATTTTTCTAATGTAGTACCTGATGGTTCTTTACTACGACCTTGATCCTCTTCTTGTTCCTAATTATGTTCAGACATGCAAGAATTTAAAAAAATATTACGAAAAACGAAAAAAAAATGTTAATTACACGAAAAAATGTTCCTCATTTCCTGCTTTTCTTTTTACTTGTACGCTTATGATATGGACACAGATTTTTCTGAAAGGAGAAAATTTTAATTAGAGATCTTTATTAGTATATGTAAAATCAATATTGAACTTCAACGTTAATGAAAATATAAATAATAATATAATTGAATGAATATTTATGATTCATCATATATGTATTTAATAAGTAGAAGCAAAAAACTAAGTCTTTCTAAACGAGTACTATATTCTAACTATATTCAAAATAGGGCACATAGTTATGAATGCCGTGTAAAATATTGGAACGAAGCAGGTATTTATTAACAACTACTTCTAATCTTAGAAATCACTAAAGATGCGCATGTTTTAATCGTGTTTTTAATACTTTTTACACTGATATGTTTTCAAAGTGGTAATTTAAAGGGAAAGCATGAGTATGTATTTAAATTTCTTCAACCTTATCGTTCCACAATCATAGATATTATTAATATATAATTATGCTCCTTGCGCAACAAAGTATATATTTCATTTTATCGTACACGATTAATGACTATCTTATCTAGAAGAAAAATCCGCAGGTGTACGTTAACATACCTCATTGATAATAATTTGATAATGCATTTGTTTTATGAAGTTTAAAGTTTAATTATCATTTTGGATTATAAATACATTGTAATTCCGAACATCGGATATTGAACATTGTAAAATGAAATAAACTTAGGTCTTTTTTTACTAAGACCATCTCCCGCTGAAAAATAACTTTGCTTTTCATAAACAAACAGACATGGAAATGCTATAGTATTTATGCCTATATTTGTACATATACATACACCAGGTTTAATAGAATATTATGATAATTTTTAACAAAAAACTGAGTTAAGAATGGGACCGCACGGGAAACACCAGCTCTCAAATAATGAAAATCGGTCCACCCATTCGAAAGTTCTGAGAAATGAAAGAAGAGAGTCGAATTGAGAACCTCCTCCGTATACAGAAATCGGTTAAAAATCAGAAAGATATTTCGGAACACAATATCCAATAGGAAAATAGAAGTTTTCCAATTTTTATATATAGGTAAATATATATTTTATTGTTTTTAACGCTTATTTCAACTATAAAACAATTCAAATAACGAATATATTTAAATAGTAAAAAACAAAAGAGGAGCATGAAAAAGGTGCGATAATAAATATTAACTACGGGAACTCACGTGATATACCTAAATGTCGATTTACTTTCGATTATCATACAATCTAACAAAAAAACGACAGTCAAAACTCGCAAACTAAAAGGTCACGTGCGATCTCATCCACTTACTGCAAAAGTCTGTTCCTCTTTGGGCCGTTTGTCCTCCGTCGCTTTACCGCGTTTACCGACGCGCATGCGTGCTGCCGCTGGTCTCTGCACACGCATGTTCACCCAATCCGGGAACCTTCCATCCGGTGGCTCCTTCGCCAGCTCCTCAGCTAAAACCAAAGCAGCACTTAGAACTCAAAGATACTAAATTTTGAATCGCGTGCAAATTAAATATTACTAGGTAACAAATCGTATGTTATGTAGGTATGACAAAACACAGCTGCTAAAGTAAACTACTTCGTAAAAGTAAACTACTTGGTAACACGTAAAATGTCGAAAGAAGATGGGGTCCTGCTCGTGTTAACAAGTAAAACTACTAAATTTTACGATCATACCATTACAATGTACGAATACCATGTCGCGAATGTACACGTGACGGATGAATGTTTACTGTCTTCGATGTCATCCATTTATGTTGTTCGGTTTATATTGTGGTTTTTATTTAAACACTAATATATTTAAAAATAAAAAATAATAATTAGCTTCACGCTGCACCATGCACACAGCAGGGTAGGCAGAGGGAACCTAATGTTAAGACACTCCGTTCCCCACTTTCCGCGGAATTCTGGAGGAATTGTGTGTTGAATGGCGGAACTCAACATCGCAATTTGGTTTCACAACAGAGCGAAGAAAAAAATAAATAAATTCAAATAAACATTTCATCTCCTCAAGTATCCTGAAAATCCTTACCAACTTTCCTTGTAAGTTTTCTTGGCAGATCCCATGTTCCAGTGTAGTGTCCAAAGCATTTGGAGGATCCTCTTGGAGCGCCAGGTAGGAAACGACCGTTGAGATCGCATATCGGCTTCGGGTTGGGTCTCATTTCCACAGGACGAGCTCTAGTCGGAGCCCAGCGAGGGACCTGCCAGTTGCCCAGACGCTTCGGAGTTGTTTCTTTGTTAAACTGTGCAAAATATTTAATTGATCAATTAGTCGTAGATAGGTATGTTTTTAAATAGTTACAAAAATAAATTGTAGACATGGGCGTATCCAGGAATATTTTCAGGTGGCCTAGCCTATAAAGATGTATTTTTAATTTTTCAGGGCAAATTTTTTGATAGTAAAATTTGTGGAATGGGCACAGGACTATTCTGGAGTGGGCACGGACCACCCGCACCGTCCTAACGTAACGTAAAAATTTAATAACTTAATGCATTGTGGTTCCTGTCATTGGGTGCTTACCAAGAAAAGTAAACAAACACATATTCTGAATATTTAAAGCATACAAAACTTCCATGACACGAAAGGCCGTCACGACACCGACTACAGCGGTAACGTATATGGTAAAATATACATTAAAATAAATTGATGTTAGTTACTTTGTTTATAATTTATCATAAAAATAATAAAAATTAAAAATTTATGTTTAATATTTTTATTAAGCGCATTTATTAAAATATTGTATCGTAGTTGGAAAAAATGGAGTCCTTATAGGATAAGTTATTGCTTGATTTTTTAAATTATTTTCTTTTAACTTCGCGCTATATCCCGCATATAACAGAATAGACAGAGGGAATCTAGCAACCCTAAAGTTAACACACTCCGTTCCCATTAAGACACTTCCACTCCCCACTATGTTATCTATAAGAAAATAATAAATATAACTTTTACCGACCAAAAACATATTGAATATTATTTTCTTATTACACGGTACGTACTAAAATTAAAAACCATACAATAT